>WAAE01009113.1:0-25658 GCA_013400495.1 Nicator chloris
ACAAGATTTCGTTCCCTGTCCTGGGAATCAGAGATCAGGGGACAAAAAACTTCCGTGACTGGGCTGCAAGCGACCTCCCCCCGGTAGCCAGCGCGGCAGATCTCCGGATGCACAGGAAAAAAACGCCTGGGCAATTGGGCCATGGGATGAACCTGAGCACACAAAAGCAGTGAATTGCACCACAACGGGGGGCATTTTCTTCCGGTTTCTCGGAAGGAGCAGGGGCTCACCCGGAGGCTCAGCGCGCTAGCTGCTCCCTGGCTCTTGTTATTTCCTCCCTGCGCTCCTGTTTGCCTGTCCGCACCTGTTGTTCCGCAGGTTCCCCGAGGCAGCGCAGTGCTCCGCTGCTTCCCCCGACGGAGCGGCCGCCGCTGTCCGTAGCGTCCGCGCCGCGGCCCTGAGCGCCTGCAGCCTCTCCCCGTGTGTCCAGGCCCACGGCGGCCCCTGAGGGCCTGCAGCCGCTCCCCGTGTGCCCGGGCCCACGGCAGCCCCTGAGGGCCTGCAGCCTCTCCCCGTGTGCCCGGGCCACGGCGGCCCCTGAGGGCCTGCAGCCTCCCCCCGTGTGCCCGGGCCACGGCGGCCGCTCCCCGTGTGCGCGGGCCCATGGCAGCCCGGTCGCCGATGGAAGGGCCACGCAGCCGGCTGTGGTTGCAGAATCGCGCCTAGCTGCCGTGGGAGGCACGCAGATCCACGGCAGCTTGCGGCACACACACACCGTCTGCCGAGCTGATTTTTTTCTCCTGTTTTTTTCTCCTTTTTTTCCCCCCATTTTTTCCCCCATTTTTTCTCCACTTTTTCCCGGTTTTTTTCCTGTTTTTCTTCCCATTTTCCCTTTTTTTTTCTGGGTTTTTTCCCTTTTTTTCCCCTGGGTTTTTTCCTTTTTTTTTTTCTTTTCTGGGTTTTTTTCCCCCCCTTTTCCCCCCTTTTTTCTTGTGTGTTTTTTTGTTTGTTTGTTTGTTTGTTTGTTTGGGGTTTTTGGTTTTTTTTTTTTTGTGTGTGTGTGTTTTTGTTGTTGTTGGTTGGTTGGTTGGTTGGTTGGTTGGTTTGGGTTGGTGGGTTTTTTTGGTGTTTTTATTCTCATTTGTTCCCATTTTTCCCATTCCCAGTCCATCCCAGTTTGGCCTCCCAGCACAGGTCGGAGTGGAAAGTCCCAGTTCAAACCAGCTCAAACCAGTTCAGACTAGTCCTTGGAGTTGGACAGCATGTAGCACCCATCTCCCTGCGGGGAGAAACCAGTAGGAACCAGTAGGAACCAGTTTGGAGAATTTTCCCTGGTTTTTTAGGTTTTTTTTCTGATTTTTTCCCATTTTTTTAGCGCTTTTTTTTTTTCCCAGTTTTTTCCCCATTCCCAGTTTATCCCAGTTTGACCTCCCAGCACAGATCGGAGTATAAACCAGTATAAACCAGTTTGGCCTGTTTTTCCTGGATTTTTTTCCCCTTTTTTTTCCCCCTTTTTTTTCTGTTTTCTTCCCAATTTTCTCCCATCTTTTTCCTCTTTTGCCTTGTTTTTCCCCATTTTTCTCCCTTTTTTCCCCCCCATTTTTAACTCCCTTTACCCCTATTTTCACCTGGATTTTTTTCATGGCTTTTCCCCATTTTTTCTTGCCTTTTTCCCATTTTTCCCCCATTTTTCCCCATTTCCAGTTTGGCCTCCTGGCTCAGATTGGCATGCAAACCAGTATAAACCTGTATAAACCAGTTTGGCCTTTTTTTTTTCCCTGTTTTTCCCCCTTTTTAACCCTTTTTAACCACTTTTTCACTGTTTTCCCTTGGCTTTTCCCCTCCCAGTCCCTCCTAGTACAAACCAGTAACCCCCAATACCTTTTTTCCCCATTTTCCCCATTTTCAACACTTTCACCCTGTTTTTAACCCTTTCTTCCCCATATTTCTGCCATTTTTTTGCTATTTTCACCATTTTTCACTTTCTCCCCATTTTTTCCCCTCCCAGTCCCTCCCAGTCCAAACCCGTAACCCCCAAACCCCCTTTCCCCCCTTTTTAACCCTTTCTCCTCCATTTTAACCCCTTCTCTTCCATTTTAACCCTTTCTCTGCCTCTTTTCACCGTTTCTCCCCGTTTTCCCCCTCCCAGTCCCTCCCAGTATAAACCAGTCAAAACCAGTAAACTGTTAAAAATGAGGGGGGGAAAGGGGATTTGGGGTTACTCTTTGGACTGGGAGGGACTGGGAGGGAGTGGGTTAAAGGTAAAGGGGGCAAAACAGGGAGAAAAGGGTTAAAAATGGGAGGAAATGGGTTAAAATGGGAGAGAAAGGGTTAAAAATGGGAGAAAAAGGGATTGGGGGGTTACTGGTTTGGACTGGTTTGGACTGGTTCGGACTGGTTTGGACTGGATTGGACTGGTTCAGACTGGGAGGGGATTTGGGAAAGGTTGGGAGGGAGTTACAGGGTTAAAACTGGGGGAAAAAACCGGGAAAAAATGGAAAAGAACGGGGGAAAAAAATTGGGATTTTACGGTTACAGGTTTAAACTGGTTTATACTGGTTTATACTGGTTTAGAGTGGGAACGGGTTTCAGGATGGTTTGAGGGCACTGAGAAGAGCTTAAAGGGTGAAAAACAAGGAAAAAACGGGGGGAAAAAAGGGGACAACCCAAGAAAAATGGGGATTTTACGGTTACTGGTTTAAACTGGTTCGGACTGGGAGGGGATTTGAGAGAGGTTGGAAGGGAGTTAAAGGGTTAAAAAGGGGGGGGGGGGGGGGGGGGAAAAAAAAAAAAAAAAAAAAAAAAAAAANGTCACTTTGTCACCCCGGCTTTGGGATTGAACGGGCGGGAAAAAAAAGAAAAAAAAAATGGGGGAAAACGGGGGTTTTTACAGCTACTGGGTCAAACTGGCCCCAAACGGGTTGAATCCAGCACAGATCAGTCAAAACCAGTCCAAACCGATTCTAACCGGTCCAAACCAGTCCAAACCGGTTCTAACGAGGTCCGACTGGTTGAAACTGGTGCAAACCAGTCCGAACTGGTCAAAACCAGCCCAAACCGGTTCTGACTGGTCTCAACCGGCCCAAACCGGTTCTAACCAGTTCCGACCGGTCGAAACCGGTTCTAACCGGTCCAAACCAGTTCAAACCGGTTCTAACCGGTCCAAACCGGTTCTGACCGGTCTCAACCGGTCCAAACCGGTTCTAACCAGCCCAAACCGGTTCTAACCAGTTCCAACCGGTCGAAACCGGTTCAGACCGGTCCAAACCAGTTCAAACCTGTTCTAACCGGTCTAAACTGGTCCTGACTGTCCCAAACTGGTTCTAATCAGTCTAAACCAGCCCAAACCAGTCAAAACCGGCCCAGACGGGCCCAAACCGGTTCTAACTGGTCTCATCCGGTCCTGACTGGCCCAAACCGGTTAGAACCGGTTCTGACCGGTCTAAACCAGCCCAAACCGGTTCTAACCAGTCCAAACCGGTTCTAACCAGTTCCGACCGGTCGAAACCAGTTCTAACCAGTTCCGACCGGTCGAAACCGGTTCTAACCGGTCCAAACCGGTTCTGACCGGTCGAAACCAGCCCAAACCGGTCTCAACCGGTCCAAACCGGCCCAAACCGGTTCTAACCGGTCCAAACCGGTTCTGACCGGTCCAAACCGGTTCTAACCAGCCCAAACCGGTTCTAACCGGTCTAAACCGGCCCAAACCGGTTCTGACCGGTCGAAACCGCTCCCAACCGGTCCAAACTGGTTCTAACTGATCCAAACCGGTTCTGACCGGTCCCAACCGGTTCTAACCGGCCCAAACCAGTCAAAACTGAGCCAAACCGGTTCTAACAGGTCCAAACCGGTTCTGACCGGTCTAAACCAGCCCAAACCGGTTCTAACCGGCCCAAACCGGTTCTGACCGGTCTCACATGGTCCAAACCGGTTCTAACCAGTTCTGACCAGTCGAAACCGGTTCTAACCGGCCCAAACCAGTCAAAACCAGCCCAAACCGGCCTGAACCAGTCTAAACCGGTCCTGACTGGCCCAAACCGGTTCTAACCGGTCCAAACTGGTTCCGACCGGTCCAAACTGGTTTAAACCAGTCTTAGCCAGCGCAGACCGGTTCAAACCAGTTCTAACCGGCTTAAGCTGGTCAAAACTGTTTGGACCAGCCCAAACTGGTTTAAACCACTCTGAACCGGTCCAAACCAGTTAAAGTCAGTGCAAACCATTTCTGACCAGTCCAAATGGGCCCAAACCGGTTCAAAGCAGCCAAAACCGGTTTGAACCGGTTCTGACTGGTCCAAACCGGTTCTAACCAGTCAGAACCAGCCCAAACCAGTTCAAACCAGTCCAAACCAGTTCCGACCGATGCCCAACCGGTTTAAACTGGTCAAAACCGGTTCAGAACAGGCCCAAAACGGTTCAGCCTTGTCCAAACTGGTCAGAACTGTTCCGAACCAGTCCAAACTGATTCTAACCAGTCAAAACCGGTTCCGACCGGTCCAAATGGGTCAAAACTGTTCCAAACCAGACCAAACCAGTCCAAACCGGTTTTTTCGTGCCAGCAGGCCACCCGGGGCACAGGGTAATGATCTGTCCCTGTCTTCTATTTCTCTCTCCTCTTTGTTTTCCCCTCTTTTCTCTCTTTCCTATTGCCCCTCGCTAGGAGCACTGACCTTTCTTTAGCAACAAACAGTTCTCGGATATAATATGGCTGTACTTGTGTTTCTTTTTGTCTGAGGAATCGATCAAAAAGAATCCTCCCCAGCTCACCTTTTACAGCAGGGCGGGACAAGGAGTACTCTGAGTGATGGAAAAACAGCAATCCTCGCAAAGCCAGCCAGCCTGTCACTGGTTTCAGAGGAGCTTTACCGCGCTGTGCTATTCTAGAAATCTACCTTGGAGGTCAGCCACAAGGAGGCTCAGGGCAGCAGCTGGACCTCACTTTGTCCCAGTCCTAACTGAACAGATTATCTGAAGCAGTGGCTGGTTAAGATCCAAGTGGGGAGGGTGTGGCAGAAGCAGCACCAAAGTAGAATGGGCCCAGAAGCAGGTGAGTCAGAGGAACCCCCACTGTCTCCCTCAGAAAACGTACCTCAGAATCCCTGGGAGAATCAGTGTCTTCCTTTTTCACTGCTCCTCCTCCTGGTTGCAAGACCCCTGAAACACATAAGAAGCTCATCATGGATCTGAGTGCTTGTTTCACTTTCCTTTCCAAATATTTTTCACTCCAGAGAAACTTACAAACGCAATCATTGAGTGCCTCTGAAATGACCTTTGCCACGCTCCTCAGCAACAGAGCAGACGCCCACCCCACTGCGTTTGCCAGCAGGACGCTGCACGGGGTTCATCACTTTCTCTATAAGATCACTGAGATGCTGTGTAATTTAAAAGACACATGTGAGAACTGGCACAGGCTCCTTGTGTACACCCTTCCACACACAAAGCTTCTGCTTCAGCCGAGAGGCCTAACATGAGAGGGATAAGGTAATGGAAAGAACAAAAAGGGCAAACACAAATCTCTCTTGAGCAGTTTTTCAGAACAGGGTAAAGTCCACCTTCACAAGCTTGAGAGAACCTAGGCAGAAAAATAAGTATCTAAGCTGTGGGTCATACACAACTGTTTTACACTGACGATTCACAGAAGAGATTTGTGAGGAGGTAAAAATCAGTCCTCACAACACCAGACTTCTAGGACTTCAGAGGACGATAACTCGAAGGAAGAGTTACTTCTTTGTCTTAGAAATCCACCTTGGAGGTCATCCCCAAGGAGACACGTGACATTACTTGGTGAGCAGAGCTTTCAAAATGGGACGAAATCTACCTCCCCAAGCTAGAAACAACCTAGGCAGAAGAAATAAATCTGTAAACTGTAGGTCCACAGGAATTATTTGACCTTGGCTGCATTCAGGGAAGAGAGCTCTGTGATGGAAAAATAGCAATCCTCACGATGTCACCTTTCGCAGATTGCAGAGGACTGTAACCAACAGGGAGCTTTACTACTCTGTGCTATACTAGAAATCCTGCCAGGAGGTCAGCCTCAAGGAGGCCCAGGACATCAGCTGGACCTCATTTTGTCCCAGCCCTCACTGAACAGATTATCTGAAGAAGCTGGTTGTCAAGGTCCACGTTACAAGGGTGTGGTGGAAAAATTCAAAGAAAAACGAGCAGAAAAGCCAGTGAGGCAGAGGAACCCCACTGCCTTCCTCAGAGAAGGTACCTTAGGATCGCAGGGGGAGCCATTGTCTTCCTCTTTTGCTGCTCCTGCTGCTTGCCAGGCCCCTAACCAAAGATAAGAAGTGAGTCATTGCTGCAAGTGCTTCTTTCGCTCTGCTGTTCTTCACCTGTTTCATTCCAGAGAGGCTTACAAAGGTAAACATTTAGTCCCTCTGAAATTACCTTTGATGTGCTCCTTGGCAACAGAGGGCCCTGGAAACATTCTGCAGACATCGGCAGGAAGCAGCACAGTGGCTGCTACTTCATCTGGAACTTCACTATGACGCTGTGCAGTTTAAAAGACACGTGTGAACTGGCTCAGGCTGCTTCTACACCCGCTTCCCTGCTCAAAACTTCTTCTGCCAACAGGGAGGGATCAAGGGACGAAAGAACAAAAAGGGCAAACACGGACAGTGTTTGGCATCCCTCTTGAGCAGATCTTTCAAAATGGGACAAATTCCACCTGCCCAAACTAGAGACAACCACGCAGAAGAAATAAAGATCTAAACTGTGGCTCATATGCAACAATTTAACATTGGTTGGATCCACAGAAGAGATCTGTGAGGTGGAGAAAAGCAATTCTCACAATGCCAGACTTCTAGGAATTCAGGCTGTGACTAGAAGGAAGAGTTACTTCTTTGTCCTAGAAATCCAGCTTGGAGGTCACCCGCAGGGAGACACACGACATTAGTTGGACCTCACTTTGTCCCAGTCCTAACTGAAAAGATTATTTGAAGCAGCAACTGGTTAAGGTTTAAGTGAGGAGGGTGTGGCAGAAGCAGCATCAAAGTAGGACAAACCCAGAAGTAGGTGAGGCAGACAGACCCCACTGCCTCCCTCACTGAAGGCACCTCAGAACCCCAGGAGAAATCACCATCTTCCTTTTTCGCTTCTCCTGCTGCTGCTGCTGGCAAGACATCTAGCAAACATAAGAAGCATCTCATTTCTGTGACTGCTTATTTCACTCTGCTCCTTTCCACCTGCTTGACTCCAGAAAGGCTTACAAAGGTAGCCATTTAGTCCCCCTGAAATTACCTTTGCCGTGCTCCACTGCAGCAGAGCGTGCATCCAACCTGTTGCTGTTTGCAGCAGGAAGCCACACATTGGCCCACACTTTTCCTTGACCTTTAGGATCAGCCTGTGTAATTTAAAAGACACATGTGAGAACTGGCACAGGCTGCTTTCTCACCCACTTCCCTGTTCAAAGCTTCTGCTTCAGCCAGCAGGCCGTAGGAGAGGGTTAAGGTGATGGAAAGGACGGAAGGGGCAAGCACAGCCAGTGCATTTGGTGTCACTGCTGAGCATCGTTTTCAAAACAGGACCAAGTCCACCTGCTCAGTCTAGAGAGAACCTAGGCAGAAGAAATAAATCTCTAGACTGCAGATCATATCGGAACCAGCTGATACTGCATGCATCTAGAGAAGTGAGCTGTGTGATGGAAAACCAGCAATCCTCACAATGAGAGCTTTTCAGTTTTCAGAGGACTGTAACCAACAGTGAGCTCTACTGTGCTGTGCAATACTAAAAATCCCACTTGAAGGCCAGGTGCAAGGAGGCCCAGGATAGACCTCATTTTGTCCCAGTCCCAATTGAACAGCTCGTCTGAAGCAGCGGCATGTCAAGGTCCAAGTTACAAGTGTGTGACAGAAGCAGCAAAGGAAAACAAACCCAGAATCCAGGGAGTCAGAGGAACCCCATTGTCTCCCTCAGAGAAGGCACCTGAGGATTGCAGAGGGATCATTTGTCTTCCTTCTTCTCTGTTCCTTCTGCTTTGTAGTCTCCTAACAAAAGAAAAGACGTATGTAATTTCTGTGAGTGCTTATTTCACTCTGCTGTTCCTCATCTGCTTCACTCCAGGGAGGCTTGAAAAGTTAACCATCTAGTCCATCTGAAATTACCTCTGTAGAGCTGCAACGTAATAGAGCTCACAGACACTTTATTTTGGTCTGCAGCTGAACCATTGTCTTTCTTTTCTGCTGCTTCTTCTTTTGGCACAACACCTAAGAAGTAAGATAAGCATGTTGTTGCCTTGAGTGTTTATTTTCTGGTCCTTTGGCCCACCCCTCCAGACCAGCATCCCATTGATCGGGTATTGTTCCGCTACAGGCCGCAGTGATTTCCCTCATCATCTCTTTGATAGCAAAGTATCTTACATGACTCTGCCAATGCAGGTGTTTCCATGGGAATGACAGGAGTTGCCTCATAGCAGGAGCTGCTTCCTTTAGCAGCTAAATATAGAAATATTCTAAATTTCCTAAATATAGAAAGGAAGAAGATATATTAGGGAAAATCCCTGCAGATTTGCATGCACTCTGCAGGAAGAGCAAAAGTCATGCATGCTCCATTCTAGCCCTATTCATCGACAACTGCTAAAGGGTCACGCAGCCACAGAACGTACTGCAGACCTAGAGCAATGGAGAGTGAAATCCTCATTACAGGCATGCTGACAAGTACAGGTGCCTAGTCTTATCTGTGGAGTAACTCACCCCTGCCAGTCTGGCTACAGTCTCATCTGATAAATCCCCTCTCCATTTCAAGGGCCAATGAATTTAACAAGCCTCCTGGAAAACTGACATCACCAAAGCCTCCACCTCAGCTAGATGTTATGCTAATGGTGCAGCTACTCTCCACGTCAAGATGGTTTAATGTCTCCTCAGTCCTGGTCCTCACTTTGAAGGGCTTCAGAAATCCCCATGGTTAGCCTGAGGACTTGAGAGTTTAGAGAGCTCCCAAGTGGGCTGTCAAGAGGCCAACAAATCTTCTGCTTGCATTCCAAGACCTGTGTTGTCCTCTAACAACCCTGGGTTAGCTGGGGCTTGAGTTTGTTTAATAAGCAGAATAACAACAAAAAAAACCCCCACAAAAACAATCAAACAAGAAAAGAAATTAAACGTGTTCCCCAGATCGAGGCTGCTGTGCAGACTGGCTCATTTTCATGACATTTATATTGTGCCAGAAGCCTGTAGGGAAAGAATGATCACCACGTATTGTAAGAGCAATCTGCAAACATGCTTTATTCCTAAAGAGGTTTTTACACCAGAGTTTACACAAGCTCCCTTCTCTCCTGCTTCCCATCGATACAGGTTGCCAGAAGGGGCAGGGGAAGAAGAAATGAAGTCAAGATCCAGTGGCAAGAGTTCATGGGCAAATGCTTATAGCTAGACAAGGCATGCTTACAGGAATAATGCAGTACATTCACCCATCCCTTGGCCACCATCAGTGTGAAAGAGGGCTTTTTTCCTCAGCCTAGTTAAGCACACTGGGGGTATCAGTTAGGCCCCCTCTGAAACGAAAGGCAAGTCGTTGCTGCCAATGCCGTGGAACTTGGAAGCACACAGGTGAACTCTCAGAGACAACTGGGGGAAAGGGACAAAGTTTTCCTCAGCTTCTAAATCTACTCTTGACATAGAAAGAAATACATCAGAAGACATCACTGAGCTCTCAGCACCTCATTAAACCCTACTGGTGTTACCAAAAAGGGATGTACATCAGCACAGACATTAGGAGAATGCAGTTGTTCTAACAATGGTGTGAAACACTTACACATCATTTTGAACCATTTTGGTGAAAGCTTGACACGGGTAAAGGCCCTTGTCTGACTCAGGAAAAACAGCACCATGGTGAAGAAGTAGTTGTATTGCTTTCTTATTCCCACAAAAAAAAAGCAGCTGTAAGAGGGGTCCTAGGGCATCCAAGAGATAGGAGTAAATACATAAGCTTTTGCAAACATCCCTTAGCCAATACTTTAATTCCTCTTTGCTCCTTAAACAATTCATTTCCCCTCTCCTACAGGCAGAGTGAAGGCACAGCCAAATGCCTACAAGTGTTGGAGAATTCAGGTTGGTGGGACCTCAGGAGGTCTCCTGGACAGTCACCTTCCCAGAGCAGACTCAGGGCCTGTGTGCCTGTGTGTGCATGCACACGTGGGTGTGTGGCACAGCAAACAGTGCTTCCTTGCACTCCTCAGCATGGAAATCACCCCCTGCAGAAAGCAAGCAACCGAGCCTGGGTCTGCTTTCACAAGCCACGCAGGAGACCCTTCTGGGTGACTCCTGGTACTTTTTCAAAGCTCATTCTTATGCCTCCCATCAGTCCAACTCGAACAGTGCTGAGGTGTCCCACATGTCCTTTTGGCAAAACCTTTACCTAGAAACCTTATCCTGAGCATTCACGTTAGCTCCTTTTTGAAGAAGGAACTTGACCATTTCTTCACAGTTTTCAGTGACTGCAAGAGTAAGTGGAGTGTATCCCAACTGAAAGGAGAAATTACCTCTCTTAGAATAACAGAGAAGTTGAGCAAATTGGCTTGGGGAAAGCAGCTTTACCCAAAATCCAAGCTTACTTTATTCTTAGCATCAATATCTGCATCCTGCTCAAGTAACAGCTCCACTAGAGATGTGCTAGAAACCATGGCAGCAAAGTGAAGGGCAGTGTTACCACTTATACTTCTGTGGTCGTGGTTGGCGCCGTGTTCCAGCAGAATAGCTGCACAGTCCCTGTGCAGGGGCTCTACTGCCTGGAAACAAGACACAAAGGAGGAATACCTTCCAACATCTGTGTTTCTCACTGTCAGAACTCCTGCACCTTCCCAACGCTGGAAAGTATGTGCGTCATCAAAGATTAGAGAACATATGCCCCTTCTGCATACCTTCATTAGTGGTGATTTATTGAATTTGTCGCAAGGGTTTAGCTTGCACTTCTTTTCTACCAGAAACTGAACAACATCTGCATGGCCATTTATGCAAGCAAGATGCAGAGGAGTCCCAGAAATTGAACATATGCAGTTGTCCTGGTTTAAGTCCAGATGACAATTAAGCACCATGCAACCACTTGATCACACTTACTCCCTCCCCACCCCAGTGGAACAGGGAGGAAAATCAAAATTAAAACTTTAAATAACAATTAAATTATAACAAATTGATAAATAGAACAAAGGAACTAGAATAAATATTATAATAATAATAATAATAGCAAATTAAAAATCCCAAGAAAAACCTGTGATGTGCAATACAATTGCCCACAACCCACTGACTGATGCCAAATCTCATTCCAGAATGTTGACCTGGCTAAGCTCCCTCAAGCTTTTTTGTGTACTTTCTCCCTGGCAAAGCATGAGACACTGAAAATGTCCTTGACTTAGGGTAAACACTGCTTAGCAATGTAGGCTGTGTAAGTCTACAGAGAGTGCAGAACCAGTGTGAGTCCCTGAGCTGTCCCCCTCCCCCCATCAGTCCTGCACCAGTTTTGTCCCAGAGAGAGATGGAAGGGGACTTCTGACAGCACTGGGAAGGCTGTGCTGGCTTTCTGTGAATCCATGCCCTGCTAAACCAAGCCACTCAGTCTGGCACCTGGAAAGGAGCTGTCTCTGCTTGAATGAAGGCCCAATGAGCTCCACAGAATCATCAAATCTTATTATGGTTTGGGTTGGAAGAGACCTTAAAGACCATCTAGTTCCAACCCCTGCCATGGGCAGGGACACCCTCCACTAGAGCAGGTTGCTCAGAGCCCCATCCAGCCTGAACACCTGGATAAACAGGGATGGGACAAGAAGAAGATCAAGTACAGGGCCCAGGCTCCTGTGCAGAGCAGGGCAGGCCAGAGCAGAGTGGGGCTTTCACTGTCTCCTATTCCAGCTCAGGCAGGGCTCCTATAAGGCTGCTGCTCTGGGGCTGGCCCTGCTGCCAGGCACAACGCTGGGCTTTGCTGGCTCTTCCAGCCACGGTGGGTCTGTTCTCTGCAAAATTAGGTTTGTCACCTGGTGTGCAGCAAGCCAACAATTACACACTTGTGTGAGACACTGATTATGCCTTTCAGAGTTACACGTGCCTGGGTGCTCAATGGTGTTATAGGTAAAAAGCCAAACCAGCCGAATTAAAATAAAAAAATAGAATTTATTGATTACAGAAATTTGAAAGGAAAAACCACGGTCAAAACGGACAAAGTGTCAAGCCCGGGAATTTGACACTGGTGAACAGAGCAGCCCTCTCACTTGCCCTCTCTCTGTCACGAATTCCATGTGCCAGCACCCCGGTTTTTATACCCGAAAATTGCCCTTAGGCTGGAGTCTGCAATGGAACAAAAGTCTTTCTTTCTGTTGTAGATGAAATCCATACTTGTCGAATGCTGGTCTCCGGAGTCGCTGAAAAGATTGAATATGGGTCTCCTGTCCCACTGAATAGGTTTATCGGTGGTGATGATTCCTTAATTCATTTTTAGATGTGGGTTCGGGTGGAGACTGACGAGCTTATCCTTATCTGATGATAAGGATCGCGCGTTAAGCACCGGTCGTCAGCCACGATCTCTTCCCGAAACTCGTGGGGTTCCATTGTTTCTTCAAATGTAAATGTTATGACTGTGTAAGGTTTCCAGGCTCCCCACTGAAACCAGACTTCCCGTAAAAGGCTCAGACAAAACTATGATCTTAGAAAATATTAGTTATATACAATGAAAAGAGGTCCAGCATGAATTAATATTCACACTTATAACAATGGTATTTCATAAATAAAGCACACCTCACCGGACTTTCGGTGCTATTTTTTATACATAGAAGTTCAGAATTACTAAATTCCCAAGTACAGCCCTTACTGCGATTGGCTATTGCTTTCCATACAAGTTATGTAACCACAGCTAACTTCTATTCTATGCATGCTTTGGGGAGGGTCTTCACCTGGGCAGGGTCTTTTTAACCTGTAGGTGTGATTTTTAGTATTGTAATGAAGACAATACAGCTACAGCATAAATGGACCTTGAGTCTTTTGCCAAAGTGGCAATGTATATACATAGAAATACATCAACATCTTGGTTTACTACAGCCTTTACAGATGTCCTTCACTAAGGGATGCTTCTGCTGTCTGTTCTACTGACACAACAATATCCTGATTTACTACATCCTTAACGCTTGTTAGTTCCAGGATGTCCTTGGCTAAGGGATGCTAGCTCCTTCCTGTTCCAGTGACTGTCTCCTTTCTTGCTGCTGAGGCTTGAAAGCAGGCAGAAGAAGTATGTGCTGTAATAATGAAGAATGTTTGTCCAGATGAAAAAGAATAAATAACAGAACTGGTGATTCCCAGGAGACTGTGTTTTCCCCTTGGCAGACAGTGTTCTGGAGATGAGCTGTTCAGGCTTTTGGATAGGAGGCAGACTGGAAGTCTCCCATGGTTTACCGTATCCTAATCCGAGCAATCAATAGTTAACCGTATTTCTATCCTCTTCAATCCATTGATCATTTAATGTTAAAACATTAGCTAATTAATAACTACCTTGGAAGACCAAAGTTAGACTCATTAAGTTCATTTTAAATAAATCAATAACAGAGACAAAATCCCTCTTGGCTTGGGCGGCCTTTAAAAGGGGTAATTTAGAAAATGAGTTTTCAATGGCTTCAGTCTAGCAGTTGGCAAGAACTCAAAAAATAAGCTGAGCCTCAACTGAGGCCATAAACACTTTTATAGAAACGCTAAAGTCAAATTTTCAAGAGAGTTCAGCACCCCAAATTACCAGCCTTTTAAAAAATCTGCCTACTCTCTTGGCACTAAAATACCTCACTTCAGAGAAAAAAACTCTGAGCCCTCTATCATGAGCAGAAGGAGGGCTGCTCACTACAATACACACAGACAAAGAGAAAACAAATAATTTCCTGAAGAAAAAGGCATTTTAAGGAATGAGTTTGCATTTCCTCTTCTATTAGAAGGAAAAATGGTGGATGGCAGGTAGAAGAAAACTGCAAGGACAGAGAATAACTCCTTAGGGAAATGCTCATACCCAACATATACACTGATTTATTTTCCTTTTTTTTTTCACCTTAAAGGTAATTGTAAAGATAATATAAATGAAAGAGTAAAGTCTTGATTACTTTAATACCTAACTGCTAAATCCCGTTAATAGGGAAAATATGTCTGACTGCTTTTTCTAATCCTTTTTATACTTGATTTTCAAATTATATGGTAAAAATTCATCACAGTCAAATGCAAGGGACCCCAGTGAGGGACAGGAATGTGTCAGGCCATTGGTTGTTTATAAAATAATTCCCTAGTAACTTACCATCAAGGAACAATTTACATTCACAAATAATCAGGAGCCAGATTTTGACTACCTAGATAAAAGTCAGAGCCCTTAGCTGTGAATTATTCTTTTGAGCTTCAAAAGAAGGCATGGACTTTGGATGCTAGCTTCTCAAAAGCTTGAAGAAGAGACAAGACCGCAGAGTCTTTTCCTTGCACGGATTAATCCTTCACCAGTTACATCAGTAGAAGTTGTTCTAGTGGATGTGATAGAATCACTTTTAGGGATTGTATATGCAAACAGGATAGAGAAATACAGCCCACTGCAATGGCTGTTGTTCTGTGTCCCCTAGATACCCTGCCAGAGCCAAAGTGTCACCCAAATAGTCTTGTTTCTCTGAATGCCATAAACAGCGCTACAATAATTATCCAGACTGTAGGCAATTCCATTCGTTCAATCTAGCATTTCATTCACACAGCCTAGTCTAAAGCACATCTTTGCAAATGTTGTGTTTGATGCTATCCCAGCACACTGTCCACCCAGCATTCAGAATAAGCAGGCTAGTTGAAATAACAAGTAAAAACCCCAATTACTCTTAATGCCTCCTCATGATTCCTGTGGGTCACATGGTGGTTCTCTGCTGCAAGTAATTGGTTTGTTGCAGGGAAATAGACACCTGAAGTGGCACAGGCCATTTCACTCGACTGAAATGTGCCACAGCACATTGGTCATTACAATGACTTGAAAGCATTTAGATATGCAAGTAACAGGATACTGCTATCAAACCTCCAGCATAGTCCCTGGGTATTGTGTAAGAACATAGGAGCTTTTATATTTAGCATGTGGCAAAAAAAAATCTGCTCTCACAAACCTACTGTATGTAAGGTTCCCTGATTCTTACAGTGCATCCCATCATCAATGTTTGCTAGTATTCACTGGTGTAGCTCAAAGAAAGCAGCAGCCCTTGCTCCCAGTCATCACCTGAGTCTCTTAGTGATAGATTTCATCCTGCTTTATGAAATGATTAGCTCTGTGCATTGGAATTATTCTACACTTTTGATCAGAGAATTTATTTCTTATTCTCAGAGCATCAGAAATAATCAATTCTATGATTTTTTGCCCTTTTCTCCCTCATAATCCTTCATCACCTCATTCCAAAAATGCATTTCCTTCTGAAATTTGCATCCTAAGTTCTACTGGGACCATCCACACAGTACCAAGCTCCTAAAGACAGCATAATATCAGCCTTGATGTTTTTCTTCATTGTAGACAAAACTAAGATGACTGTTTAGTATTTTTCATCACTTGCATACCAATAGAGTATCTGTTCTTGTGTATTAGCCCCTAGGTGTTTCTAGCTGCCCTCTTTAGTCACATTTCTTCCAGGTTTTTGAATTAACTGATCATAATAATGGTGCAGGCTGGGATCCCTCTATTCCAGGCCTCCCTGAGATGCAGAGGCATTGGGAGATGCTTGCTCTCAGGACATAGCCTGTTGCACACTCCTTTATGCAACTCCTCAGCTGCTAACTACATCTTTTCTCCTCAAAAAACAACTTCTGTTCACAAAGGAACTTCCATCATGTGCTTATCTCCACGGTTTGAAGCTTAAAGAACATTCCCTTCATAACGTTGCTGGTGGGATCAATACCACAATTGCCTTTCAGCCAGAAAGAGTCCCAAGAAGAAAAGCTCACAGAAGCTGGCAGAGAGGGAGATTACAAACCTCCTCAGGGCCAGGTCACAGTCTCATTTTCCTTCCACCAGTGTGCAAGAAAACAACATTTTCGAGAGGAATTGTCACTACCACAAGACACTTTCCTGATTTGAGTCCCTCTCTTCCTATAGACAACCATCTTTCAGAAAACACTCAAGTAAAGTCAGGACACAAGTGATTGAGGTGAAACTAGCAGTACTGAGCTGTTGCAGGATGCCAGAGGAATGGCTGGCTGGCTCTGAACATCCAGGTGGGGAAGTGGAGGGCGAACAGGGACAGCCGTGCACGGGTGGGGCTGTGTGTGTGTGCACACCTGCCCCGTGTGTGTGCGGGGCCAGCCCCAGAGGCAGGAGCAATGCAGCCCTGCTGCTAGTGCAGGAGCAAGATTCCAGTGCTGGAATTAGCACAGGCTTGCCTGACACAGGACCGCGGGCATCATGAAATGATAAAACTCAGCATCATTTTGCAGTTGAACTTGACGGGTTTTTTTCCAAATGAAACTATTCTATGAGAATCATTCTATGATAAAGTGATATTTGTGAGGGCTTATCACATAAACCCTGCTCAATACTCACAGGCCCTTTATGAGCTGTGCTCCCTTTCATCTGCATTTTGTCCTTCCTCTTCTTTGGGTGGGTGGTTGAGATGAAGTGACTCACCACTGGACACCTTGGAATATCTTCAACAGACAGAAAGAAAGCTAATTCAATTTAAAATGACAGGAACAGTAGGTTTACCTGTCTAATCTGATTTATCAGTGTTCCCCTGCCAACTAATTTGGATAAGATTCCAACCTCATGAGCACCTTCATGTGCTTGGTCTCCTACAGACGTTTAAGAAGATTGTCCTTTCTATGGATTTTGTCATATGTGACAAACATAGTGAATTCCCTTTCATCCTTTTTTTCAAGCTGGTCCTTAAGAGATGGAGCACACAGTTAATTTCAGAGATCTAAAGAACAAAGATCAAGACTGGTTTAAGTCAACTTTCTCTGAAAGATTTTTTTCTTCCCTGGAATCATGTCTGATAGAAAGGTTTCTTATAAAGAAAATTCACAGCAGACCCACAGGGGGATACTAAAAGGGTGCACAGGGTGTGCCTTCCAACATCCCTGTGAATGTTGCACAATGGAAATGGACTGTGGAAAATGGACAGGTGATTACCACGCAAACCTGTAACACGGTATTGCCATTGTCACTAAGAAAGCAAAAGCCTTGTACTGAGCTCTTTAAGCCTCAGAGGAAGGGCTTGGCCTAGATAAGCTTTCCTTGACCTCTACAACCTGCACAAGGTAGGCAAGCTGGAGCCAGGCAAGCCTGGCTTTAGGGGTAACAGAGAGAACCGAGAGCGAGTACTTCTAACACGTAAAATGCATCATCTATCGTATATTCAGATGTAACGTGGAGATGCAGAGCAATCAAAAAAGACTAAGGTGTAAAAATATGTTAGAAAAACCACATATGTGGCCCCATGTGTGTCTTGAGATCAGGATGGGGAAAACACCACCATGAACATCCTGCTCTTCCAGGTGTTGGCAGTGGGCCAAAGCTCCCCCTTCACCACCAACCACCAAAAGAGAACCATCAACCTTAGGACTCAGAGGAGCAGGGAAAGAGTGAGGTAGAAGGGGTCTAGAAACTAAACAGGGTGAGAATAATAATTGTAATTGTATAGCTGTCATTATTATGTTATTATTATTGAAGTTTTTCTGCATTGAAGCATTTTTCTTTCTTATATAATTATTAGGTCTGAACTATTTTTTGCTTCTTGGATTAGACTGTTAATATTTCAATCACACCAGCAATAAATTCTTGTTTTATATACATTTCTCCTGAAATTTCCTCTGTCCTATGCACTCCCTATCCCTTCTTTATCCTTTGCTCCTCCAATTGCACCATCCAGAGTGGTGGCCCTGCTGAAAATGAACCAATGTGAAATACAGGTTTTTTCTAGTGATTTGTTCTGGGAGGGTTGATCCACTTTGCAAACACCATCAGACTGAAGGGAAGATTACTACCTGCTTCATAAGTGCTGGAGCTCTACACAGTTTTACTATCTGAGCATCATTAGAATTTCAAAACTATCTCGTTCCAACAGAATGTAAAATGCAATAATAACTACCTGTGAAATTTCTGTGGCTATGTCCGGAGAGCAGTACAGCAGCAGCAGTTTTTCTCTACTCTTATTTATTCCTTCTTGTTATATATATGCATTTTCCTGATTATTTTAACTATAAAACTAGCCACATTCCAGGAAACAAGAATTTTAAAGCCGATTATATCTGGAGCAGGACAGTGATTGAAATAAAAATTGTATTTTTAATGTAGACTTGCTTAAAAATTACCATTCTTTGAGTTTTCATACCTCAATGCTTAGGGCAGGATGGAGAGTAAATACCACATATACAGAAACCTAGAATTCATTCTTAAATATTTTTCCCTTATCTGGAGCATATTTCTGCAGCATATCATACAAGCTAATTTTAGCCCAAATTGCAGATATCCAGTACCACTTTTCCTGATGTGTGTGCCCAGAAAGGAAAGCTGAAGGATGTAGGAAATCTAACAAGATAAAATAATTTATGACATGATTTGCAATGGGTTAGTCATTTAATCAGAAAATTTTAGAGACATCTGAAAGACCTGTGCAGGGTAATTTTTAAAAACATCTACCTCACAAAAGTAAAGAATTAAAGCTGTGTAGGCAACAGCTGTGCACTCCTGTGGCAAGAGATAAGATTTTTGTTCTTTGCTTATTCAGCAATTAAAGAAGTCTTAATCAATCAGACTTCTTATAATCACAGTCACCACAGGACAAGCAAATATTTCATGGTTCTTTATACTCTAAATCAGTCTTATCCTGAGCTTTTGGTTTATTTTGGGCTAAAGAAGGCTTCAGCCTTGCACATGATGCCAGCAATTATCCCAAAGCATAGGGTGATGTTGAAGCTTCACACCTCTGTAGCGTTCCAGTTCCAGTTGAGGCTACAGAAACCTGGATCCAATAAAGATGAATGCTATATACAAGCCAAGATATTTATGTCCAAATTTCCTACAGCTTAATGCATTCATTTCTTCTTTTCCATAATATTTAAACATTTTCATCCTCAGTCTGGGATTAGATTTTCTGGAGACAAAAAACAAACCTAAACCTGCAACTCTAATTTTGGCTGCCCCTTCCTTTTTAATAACTTCTATATTGGCAAAGTGTAGGAATCTTTTAAGGGCAGGTGTTGGATTTTCAGAACCAGAGCAAGAAATCATTTGTCAAAGTCAGATGTTTTTATACATATGTTTTGTTTCTGGCTCTCAGTGTTAGTGGTATTTTCTATGGCTCAGCAGCACTTTATGGTTCTGAGCAACCCAAGTACTGCTCAAGACAGATGGAGTGCTGGGTTAGTGCAAATTACTCATCTAATCCCAATTCAATCTCATAGCAAAAATTCTCCATGGCCCTAGAGAAAAAGAAAACCCAAACTGTTCATATCATCACATGATTACTCACATTTGCACCCTGAAATCTGTTCCTCATGTGTATGCTTTAAAAAGCAGCATCCTGTGCCACATCCTGGGAACACCTGAGCCCTTCAAGCCAATTCATCTACCCTCATCCCTATGACTGCTGTTTTTTGTCACCGTGGGCCTGCCAAAGGTGAGTTATTCTGACAACAGGTGGCTTTTCCTGAGCCTCCATCCCAGGAGCAAATAAGGATGCAGGCACAGGGCAGGCAAGGGATTAAACTCAACTTGTGGTCAGGAGCAACTGTACAGAGAACACAACACACCCTAAAATTGTCAGGACTGTGGAACACATCCAAGATCACCTGAAGAGCCCCGGGCAGGAGGGTTTTCTGTGACAAGAAGACATGATTTGGCACATCACTCTTTACACAAAGTTCTGAGGCTTAATCTGAGCTCTGCCTCTTTGTTTTTGGAACAAGTATATTCTTATATAGGACCTGCTTCTGACAGTATGGTGAAGGCCATCATAGAGAAGTCTCTATGAAATGACCTTCTCCAAACAAGAAGTGAATTGATTCCTTTAAACTGTTAAGTCAGGAACTGAATAAGTGTTTGTCATCTAATTTCAGATCTCCCACACATACTTCCAGTGAAGTCAGTGAAAGTTTAGGCATCTAAAAGCTATTTTGGATTGACTTCAGTCTTCTAACCTGTCAAGAAGGACAAAATTCTGTACTTCTCCAGTAAGAAGTGATCTCATTGTAATCACTTATTTCTGCCATTACTTGTAGCTCATTAGGAGTGAGTTATTTCACTTAATTTTTATCTCTCACCCAGAAAACCCCACTAGGCAGCTAACAGCAAGAATCAGCAACAAGACAGGCAAAATAAACTCTTGCTATAATAAATAATTTGCTGTTTGCTGCGTTTTAAGTTAGTTACTAACCTTCAGGCTTTCTACTGGGGAGACATCACCTAAACTTGTATTTTCATCCATTTAAGCATCCAGTAGAGTTTTTGGCAGAATTGGCACTCCAGAACTTGTTGATCTACTCTTTGTGACTTACTTTCAGCTTACTACTAACAAAACTACACTAAATCAACACTGCTTTGTAAGTCTTGACTCACATCTGGTTGTCCTGTCAATGACATTGTGAAAGATAATGACATAATGAAACTATTAGTGAATCAATTCACAACCACCCTCTTTTGCAAACTATGAAGTCAGGGCAAATTGTGCACAAAGTGCTACAAGAAATAGCCCTCAAATGGATTTTGTCATATCCAAGGGATATTTTTACTATTTATGGCATGAAATGGTGTGATGACTCCCTTACACAGGAGTAAGAATGTTTAAAATACTACCAAAATATTTACTATGAATTAACCCAAGGAAAAGGCCACTCACTTCATCCATGAGGTCCTGCATCACTTGGCACTGTAAAATTTCTCAGCTCTCCTTAATCAAGAACAGGTCACTATTTTAGCCTCCGACAACTGGAAGCCTGCATGGCTGTTACTGAAAATTCATCTCAGGCTTGCTGCCTGCAGCCTCCTGAATCCAGAAACTAAGGCTCTGCTCTCTTTCAGCCCTGCACCCGTGAGACCAAACTCCAGGCAGGATGTTATCTCCACTGCTTTGCCCCCCCATCCTCAAAATCGTCTCCAGGTTTTCTCATTTTCCTTGTGACACACATGTGGAGTCATCGTATCTCAGTTTCATCTCTGCTTATCTTCTTTGTGCTTCTTTGTGCTGAATGAATCACTGATCCATGAAACCCTCTGGCTGCTCAGCACTGCTGCAGTCCTCACTCCCTCCCTCCTCTCCTTGGCTTTGAACATTTGCCACTGCAGTGATCTTATTGCCAACTCACCTGAAGAACATGAATCACTCCTCTTTCTCCCAAATCACTGTGAAAAAAACACAAAGGGAGGTGTTAGAATTACAATAAATAAATGCCAGGCTTTTTTCCCCCCCCAGTTTTTCATTTCAATTTTCCTCTCTGTCCCTGAAATTAAATTCTTACAAGCTGTCATCTAGAGGGACCCTGCATTTTTTACTATGTGTTATACTTTGTCCATTTCATTTTTGTCAGAAAACAAAGGCAGATGGTAATTATTTCTTTTCAGAAAAGGATGGGATTTTTAAAAATATCTGAACAAAAAGAACACTTTGGCTATCACCGACAGATGGCCACAGCAAGAACGACAACTATTCAAAAGTGTTTGTGAGACCAGGATAGGTCCCCATGCTTTCAGAGCTGAAAGCCAAGTGTCTGTCCCCTGCGATGTGTACAGTCAGCATCTGCTACAGAGAGCAGTAAAGCACAGAAAGAAAATTTAGGGAAATTCTGTCATTTCCACGTGTAGTTTACAAAAACAAGGCAATGTTTCCCTCTCTTCCTTTTTTTTTTTTTCTGGATTTTTTGTTTGTTTGTGTTTGTGTGTGTTTGGGGTTTTTTTATTTGTCACTGAATGCATTTGGAAATGTTGACTTTATATTTTCGTGCGCATCATGAAAATAACAAATGATGAAATTCGCAATATTGGCACGTACATATTTGTTTCTCTCATAAGGCATAGGTAAATCATTGCTAGAATGATTGTTAGAAGTCTTTCCAATTTTAAGAACACTTTCCTTTCAGCTATTGCAATGCATAAGCAGTTCATCTGTCTTCATTGCCTTGCCTGACCATATTCTCTGCCCTACTGTCAAAATATCGCCAATATCCTTGAAAAACCTCATAGACAGACAATAATCAACACATTATCTATGAGTCTCCAGGGACCCATATCCAGAAGGAAACAAAACAGATCCCTGGTAACAGAGATCCCCAGAGGAAATGTGCTGCAGAGGAACCATTGTCTGTGATTCAAAAGTCAATGCTTCAGAAAACAATACTACTGTATTTAGCCATTAGAAAGACATTTTAGCTAAAAGCAATCTGAAAAGAAATTTGGTTTTATTTCCTTTTGAGAAAATTATATAAAAAATATAAGTTTTCTCTATGACAAACTTAAGGCAAAAAAATCTCATGGGGATCTGAATCTCTAGACTATTTATGTCAGAGGCTGTGGATAACAAGTGGACAATTCTGATGGTATCCTGTGGAAGGCAGAAAGATATGTTCTAGCAAATCCTTGATGATGAAAGTTTCTTGAGCACAAATGATTGTATCTCATTTTACATTCTTGCTCTTCCAGGTATTTCTCAGAAGTCAAATTATTTCCAGAAGGACAGAAGAAGAAAAACAAAATTCAGGATAAGACTGTGATATCTTCAACTTCAAAATATCCCCTCACTGAGACCGAGTTTTGAAAATAAACTTTTCCCCCCAAGCTGCACTATCCACGGCAATTTTATGCTTTAAAAAACACAGCAGCAAAATACTAACTGTAATGCTTTTGGCTGTCTGCTCCTTCTCTCATTCATACATCATTTAGCTTCCTTTTAGGAGGTGAAAACATCAGCTAATCTGAGGAAGGAGACAACTGCTTTGAAGCAATGGTTCCATGAAATACTCTTTTTTGTATTCTCTCGTGTGCCATCATGGTACATCAATAATTTATAGAGCATTTAATTACACAGTAAAGCACAAGTGGGCATATTTTCCAGAGCTATTCCAAGCACATCAACAAGGCCTTTTTCCCCTTAAGGCCTTGAAGCATGTATAGTAATGGACTTATAAAACTTTCCCTAGAGGACTTTATTGCTCTTGCTTTATGTTCTTTTAATTTATTTTGGGCATGCTTTTGTTTTGTTTTGTTTTGTTTTTTTGAAAGGGGAATTTTCTGGCCAAACCTAGAGAATACTCTTACTGCTTTGACCTTATCCTTTCATTTGGTGTGTATATTAATAAATAATACAATGCTGACCTGCACTGAATGGTTTTTCTAAAGATCCTGCTCAGGCTTCACAGGAAAGAGAATCTGGGCTTCTCAGGGAAAAAATATCAGATGGCATTAGGCTAGTTTCTTGCTGATTTTGGCAAGACACATGTAGAGGGTCCATTCTTGGTATTCCCTTTGTTTTCAACGGGACCCTTGGAATGATGACACTGTCACGCTCAAAATCACTCAAAATCTCAGGTTTTCCTTCCTGCAATAGGCCCTGACATTAGATAAGGGAAATGCCATTTCTATTTCTGCCACTGATTTGAAGGCTCTTGGAGTGACAGGTTAACCCTCTGCATTTCACTGTATTTTGTAAAATAAGCATAAAAAAAGCTTGCACCAACTACACAGAAGAGTACCATGAGACTAATTATCAGTGTTTCTGAAGAACTGTTATATCCTCAGGCCGAATGTGTTATTGGCAATGTTTCTTACCCTTTTAAGTGCCAACCTGAGCAATAGGCACCAATTTTTTCTCTCCTTAAGGCGACCAAATTTTGTTTTCATATCTGATCCCATCACATTTTAACCCAAGTCTCTTCAGGATTACTATCAAAGTTGAGACCTCTTTTACACGTGAAAAATCTTAAAGAAAAAAAAAAAACAAAAAAAAGCTTACCAGTGACAAAAGTTGTTGCTACTTCTGTCTTCTCTCCATTATTGTTTAATTAGAAAAAAAATTGACACATTGTCACATTTTGGGTGGACAAAAAACAAACAAACAAAAAACCCCAAATCATCCAGTTCTGCAGAGGGAGCTCCATTGATTTTGGATTAATGTTTAAGATTTTAGAATTTTCTGCAAGAAATTTCCTGTATTATCGCTGTATACAGGGCACATCCCAAGCAGATGACATTTACAGCAATTGTCAACATTTTAAGACTCTTATTCAGGGAAAGTAAATTAGAAACTGCATTTTGTTTTCTATTGAAATACACAAAGGAAACCTTTCCAAATTAACTTTGGAAGATGCAGGTCCCTGTAAACACAGAGCTTTCTTTGGGACCACTGTGTTCTAGGATGATTAGTTGGCTTGTTCATCTTGTTCTTGCATTTGGCCAAACAATTAGCTTGGCAACATGCCATAGCTAAACTTTTCCTTGGGAAATTTACTGTTGTCCAACTGAATGTGCCATGAAAATATGTGAAATTTTAAACTGTAACAAGAAACTAAGAGGGTTAATGATTTTCCATGTTGCATTTAAAAAAAGCATCTCCTTGGCCTTGATGTACAATGACATACACTAATTGACTAAGTTAGTGAGCAAGATTTGGAAATGAAAAAGCCATAGAAATGTAAATAAAACCCCTGACGTTGATTACAGTGCAGGAGAGAATTTAGAGAGGAAAAGTATGCATTAGGTTCATCATCCTCACATGAAAAGGCATTGCAGGACACATACATTTTCAGCAATGTTATTAATAATAGTGAAGTAAATGTAAGTGTCTCGAGAAAATGCAATTAAAAATTAAATTGATTTGCTAACCCATTTTGCACTTTCATGGCAACACTTATGGTTGCCCAGTAACTGTAGTGGAATGAAAGGATTAATGCCCAGTTTTCAGGGATGTCCTCTTCACTGCAGATACGGAGTTGACATTTAGGTCTTAAAACATCCCTTGGGAATTCTTGGTATAGAACTATTAAATCTCATTGTAGTTCACTTTTCTGATCACGGAATCATCTTCGCAATCTCCTGTTTATACACATGCCAGGCATTTGTCACCATGCTAAGCAGACAGGTGTGTTTTGTAATATACATCCATTGCCTCCTCTGTGAAAATGTAGTATTTGAGCCCAGATTTCTAGAAAGAAATGGTCTGTGAATTAGCCACCCATCTTATCTCTTTAATGATACACACATTTTCTGTATGTATTATGGAGAGTCATGAATATACTTAGCACGTTTCAAAACAACATTGATAAATAATCATGTCTAAGGTGGCAGCTTAAGTATAGATATCTGCACTGCCCATAAGAGAAAATAAGTGATAACATGTTGCACCCTTCCGTGTGGTTGGGGATTTTTGTTTCTTTGTTTGCCCTAGAATCTCCTTTAAAATATGTTTTCCTATTTAATTAGCACTATACTATAGTTCAGGTGTACATGCCAAATTGGTTTGATAAGGTGTAAACAAATCGTTATGTATATCATCATGTATAATTATGTGCATGCTACCTAAGGCAACAAGAATTTACTGGAGACTCTTGAGCTTTCATGAGCTTGAGTGTCTCTTGGTAACTTCTGCAGTGGTATCTGAATGTGAGCCCGGCTGCAAAAAAAAAAAAAAAAAAGGGACAGAGCATAAAAGGAAGCGGCAAAGTGGAGAAAACGGGCGGTGAAAGCAGAACGCTGGTGAAAGAACGGAGTAGTCAGCGTTACCTGCACTGCCACCAAATGGCACCGCAGTGTGTCCCACCCACTGAAACCAAGGG
>WAAE01009114.1:0-59105 GCA_013400495.1 Nicator chloris
TGTTATTTTATATATATTATATATTATTCCTAAAGCCTGAGTTTACCTACTGAAGGTAGTAACTGATGTTGGGGTAACTGATGCTTTTTACAACATAGCATCAGTACTTACACTGGAGAAAAAAATGTCTCATGCAATGGTATAAATAAAGTACATTTTTTAGGTATTTAATTCTTCCTTGAATGAGGAATTCTTTTCCTGTTTTTCACTGAATCAGACCACAATGTCTTGCAAAGTATGGAAGGCTCTCCCTTGACTTCAGTAGGCTTTGGATTAAACCTGTTGACCCAGGTCCTCTGCATTATTAAGGATCAAATTCCAAAGGAAGTAAATAGAAGGTAGACACACAAATCCTTGTAAGCCATCACTATTCAGTAATAATTTGTTATAATTATGGACTTCATCTTACAAGCAGTTTCTCTTTACATATTTCCTGGTTTCATTTATAGTCCCATTGGAGGACTAACGATAACAATTCTAAAGCCAACTTGTGACTTGTACTTTAAAAATTCTTGATGTATAAACATTTTAGTCTGATGACTGTAACATGACCCAGTATTGCCCTGGCCACATTTGAACGTGGCAGACAGAATATCTTACAGAATCCAGGGATATTTAATTTTCCAAAGTTCAGCATCCTGAAACTGAGTCTGGGTACCTGCTGCACAGCTCCATGTGCCTTTAGTGGTTTTTCAGTTGCCTTTGAGCCTGAGAAAAATGGTGACACACACACTTCTAGCAGGAAGCACTCTCTGCTAGAGGCATCCTTTGCCCTTGTTTGTCCTCTAGAAGGATCCAGAAGCTTTCCAGTGTAGTAACTTCAGTCTTTGCAGCACTGGGCTGGTTGGCTGCCTGCTAACTGATTTGTCCGTGGCTTTAAGGCAGACATTGGGTTTAACCTGCTTTAAGCAAGAACTGCACTGCCCTCTGTTTTTAAGTACATTCACACATAAATATTGCTTCTGTTTTTACAGTGACACACGCCATGTTGATTGGGTGAAGTCATATCTGAACATCTGGTCTGAGCTTCAAGCTTACATCAAAGAGCATCACACCACAGGCCTCACCTGGAGTAAAACTGTAAGTACTTTTTCTTTCTTCAAGAAAAGCCATAAAAAGCCAGTAACCGGTTTGTCTTTTAATGTGGGTCATTAGCTCAGGAAAAATAAATATCTAGGCCAGGAACAGAAGTCATGGTCCATGGATTTCCTAACCAAGCCAATAAATGTTTGAAATATAGGTGGAGATGTTCAGGCCATTGTGGTACAGGTTTGGAGGAAGAGAGAAAAATTACTTGGGATTATTATAGCCATAAACCTCAGCTGCAGATGGTAGAGAGGCAGACACAGTTCTCCATGCCTGTAGAAGGTAGGAACAAAGACAAAATGCAAAAAATGGAAGGACATGTCAGACCAAAGGAAAACTGAGGGAGCATGTCCTGGAAAAGAGAAGGATGGTGGGAAGATTCTGAACAAAGAGAGAGAGTTAATAACAGGAAAGACAAAGGCAAGGGATACACAACTTCGTAGATGGCTAGCTTTATAAAACTATTACTTTAGACATACAGAAGTAACTTCTGGAAACAGAGAGAGTAAATATAACTGCATACCTAGTTATTTATGCTCCTTATATAACCTACTTCTGTGTGTTACATCTTAAATGATAGCGATGAATATTTTTCTCTAAGAGAAGTATAAACATGAAAAATTAATTTTATATTGGGTATAAATGTAGGAGTTTTATGTCCACCGTCTACATTGATACAGTGTTCTATTTTACTTTAACAATGTTCTCATGTCTTTTATCATATTAGGAGAACTGCTGAAATATATTAAAAATGTAATCAGCCTTCTCTTTACTGATACCATCTCCTAAACCTACCATATTCTTGCACATGCAGTCTTTCACCCCGAATTCATCATTTCCTAAGTGTAAGCAAATAGCATTATTTTTAATTTAATGACTATTCAGAGGACTAATACAGGCCACCATTTAGTTCTCAAAACAAACTATTTTAAGAACTTGGGAACATAGGGAAGTCAAGTAGAACTTTCAGATTAATGGCCTTCCAATCCAAACCATTCTGTGATTCGCTGAAATGTAGCTTAACATGGAATAAGAGCTGGAACACCTTTCCTGTGAAGACATGCTGAGAGAGTTGAGATTTTTTCAGCCTGGAGAAGAGAAGGCTTCATGGAGACCTTTTTGTGACCTTGCAATATATAAAGTGGGCTTGTGAGAAAGACTGGGAAAGACATTACCAAGGCTTGTAATGACAGGACAGGAGGTAATAGTTTTAAATTGAACGACTGAATATAAGGAAGAAATTCTTTATTGTGAGGGTGATAAGACACTGGAACAGGTTGCCCAGAGAAGCTGCAGATGCCCCATCCCTAGAAGTGTTCAAGGCCAGGTTGGGTGGGACTCTGATCAACATGGTCTATGAAAGGTGTCCTGCCCATGGCAGGGGGTTGGAACTGGATGATCTTCAAGGTTACCCTTCCAATCCAAATCTTTCGCTGATTCTATGGCACCTGGAAAACTTGCTTTCTGTCTCCCTCTGTGGAGGTTATAACCGTGTAAGAGAACGTAGGTTACTTGTGCCCAGCAACAGACTGCAGCTTTCTCTTCATACCCTTCATGAGACATTGTACAAGGCCTTTCAGTTCTCAAGTGTTTGAGTGCAACTTCAAACACAGGAGAGAACCATGATCTGCGTGTACATCTGAAGTCTGAAGCAATGCAAAAATGTTTGAACATGATAAATGAGAAGACTGTAATTCTTGGCTATGTTGTAGGTTTCTATAGTAAAAAATTTAAATATTAAACATGATTCATTTATTTAGTACAAAATTTCACACTTGGTACATCCTATTCTATTATGATCAGTGAATGTGAGAAGACGTAATGATTTTTAAATTACTAATACATAAGGAAAAGGAATTGTAGTACCCCATTAGCTGAATTAGCATGAGAATCTGGGACAAAATTTGTTCTGTTCATACAGAAAAAGAATAGTCTTCACCTTTAATAGAACTTCACAAGTATGGAAATAGTGTTACAAGGTAAAGGTTTGTTACAGCCACTTGATCAAACAGGAGCAGCTCTCAGCACTGGTGAGTACTGGTAGTCTTACTCAGAAGGGTCGCTGTTGCAGATTATGTTTGACTGGTCCTAAAACCCCTACCTCGGCCATCGTGTCTTCATACTTCTCTGTCTTCAGCTGTCCAAGAAATTGCTGAAATCAGGTGCGCCTTGTTTATTGATATAAGCCTAATTTCCTGCCAGCAGTGCTCATTCCATCATGAGTGATGAGCTCATCGCTGCATCTGAGGTACTGATTTCACTTCACTTTGGATATGACTTGTACCTGGAAGTTGTCTTGGAAGTATGGCTCATTTAAATTATCCTTTATGTGATACGAGTCTGAAAGATTAAATTGCAGACTCATTTTTATGGATGTATATATTTTTTTAAGTTTTACTAAATGTGAGTGTAAGAAAATTAGAATCCAGTAAGTTAGCAGGTTGTTTAAATAGCTTAAATGTTATTTAAGTATTTCTATGAAGCTTGGTAACAAATACATTCCAGAAAGCAATGAATTGCTCAAGTGATAATTTCATTTTTGTTATACATTTTAAAGCGAGAATGAAAGTCACAGATTCACATTGTGTGAAGTTAAGCATAAAGGTCTGCAGAATCAGGGTCTAGACAGAAATCTGATATATATAAAAGCTGTAGATATATTCCAGGCACAGTTGTTAATCATTGCACACAGCAGCTTCCACTTACATGCAAAAAAGGGAAAAAGGAAAAAGCAGTAGTTTGGCAAGACATTAACAAAGTGGAACATTTATGAAAGGTAGACATTGGTGTAAAAAAGGTGTTTTATTATAGAGGGAGAGAGAAAGAGAGAAATGTCTTGCGGCATATAAGTACAGATTTAAAAGTGTGTTATACCAATAATTTACCCTTCATATCTGCAGAAGGCAACAAAGCAATGCATGAAGTTTCTATAGAAAGCTCTTAAGTAGCACATTTGGATATTTCTAATGAGAATGAAGAGTCAGGAAGAATATTAGCTACATGCTTCTCTCCCAGCTGTATTCTCATTTCTTGATACCCAACAAAACCCCAGGAGCGTAAGCCTAAATCAGAGGATTTCCTATGGTTGGGTTTCCAAAAAGAAGGGGATGGGATTTTTGAGTTGGCGCTTGGCCCCCTAAGCTATGGGTGCTGTATACTGTGGTGTGCACATTTATATCCATGCAATAGCCCAGAGCTGTGCCATTTCCAGCCCCCCATACCCTTCCATCAAGCTGCACAGGGCAGCTGCAGCCAGCCCTGGAACAGTTCACTACTGCATACAGGAAGGTGTTCCTGGCTCTGGCAGCAGGCACACAGGCAGACATTTCAGAGGAAAGAATCTTAATATATTAGAAGACAGACACAAAAACAGGTGCAAAGAGTTGAAATAATGCCCAAGCAGTCGCTTCTGACAATAACAGTTATCTCTATCTGCTTTATAAAAAGTTTGTGATAAAAACAGATGTTCATGGATTTTTGAATCTAAGACAGTTTTGTCTTACTTTGGTTCTGCCAAGATGTGTGACAATATTTTACTTCTTAAGGGTACCCTAATGAAATGTGTGGGACTGTGTGAGGAGAAAGCCAAGGAAATAGTGAAGAATATACTGTATTTAAGAATACACTTAGAAGGAAGTAGTGTAGTTAAGACTTTTAGACTTTTGACTTTTGTGCATCTGAACCTATTTTGCTCCTCATGTGGAGTGGTGGTACAAAACTGGACTGGACTATGTAAATTGGCATTTCAAGGCATGATGGATATGGTTAGGATATTTGATGGTACTGTGCTCACAGAACAAAAGTAGGTATCCAATGTGTATTTGTGAGCAGGATTGTCCCAGAGAGTAAAAAGTTCCATGTATGTTCAACATAATCTGAAATAGTAATTTTCATCAATTGAATGTGCATATGTCAGAGAAAATATGCTTGTCAGTGCAGGTCAGATGGATCTACAGTATTTCCTTAAAAGTGTAATTTTGTAGTTCATTATCTTGGATGCAAAGTGTCCTTCTGCCTCCTACACCCTGTGCTGAGTGCCCATTCACTCTACTCACTACATCTCAACGTAGCCATCTTGACAATGGGGACAATAGTAATTACTAGCCTAATGGAGATTTGTTTTAATTTGCTACCAGATATGACATTCTGAGATGTCAGTCAATCTTTGGAAAAAGCTGTTGTTACAATGAAATATTTTAAGTGCCCAGGGTAGTATTTTACCTATGCAGTAATTGTCGTTTTTGCTTGCTACAGCCTTCTGTCTTTAACAAGCAATCCACAGCTGTAATAGTGACCTATCCTTTTTCAGTTCTTTCTGACAAAGAGCAAGTGCCTTTTTTTTCCTTTTCTTTCTTAAAGAAGGGATTCTACTGAAGCATGCCTCTTTCTACCCTCCACTTCTTTTTGGTGATGCAAATAAATGAACAGCTGTAATACAAGCTCACAAGAATGCCTAATGAAAAGTTTGTTTGCTACAAGGCCTGCATGAGTAATCTGGGGGAAGTGAAACTTCTGCTCCTATTTCTGCAGGTTAACCTTGCAGCAAGAAAACAACCAGTAATAAGAGACTGCTGTAGTTTTCCATACATCAAATAAGTGTTAAGACACAACAAATCTTCCTCAAAAATAATTGTCTTGAATGCTTCAGTTGCAGGTGGATCTGTACTTAACTTTCTGTTCTTTGTATACAATAGTAATTTAGGATAGATTTTACCAGCAGGTTTATTTACACACAGGAAATATTTAGAAACTAGCTGTGAATTTCATTACAGTATTTAGTTTCTAACACAGAATTTCACTCAAGTGATGAGTGAAATCCTCTCCCCATTGACAAATCAAAGCAATTTAGGATGAAGTCTGCACATCTTTAAAAGCAGTGGAGATTTATTTAAATCCTGTTTCCATTGAAGCCAGTATCTTCAAGTCTTTTTTTTCCTGAAATAGCATTTTAAAAAACATTTATTACTCCTTAGATAGTACTCTAAAAACATTCTTTAAAAGCTGAAATTCTCCAGAAGCTCCACACCAAGAAGTACCATCATAATTCCTACATTAGCCTTATTGAGTGCAATTATCCTAGTCTCAGTGCAGACTTGGGCATTTTATTCTAGTCTAAAATAATTACCTCCAGACATTTTCTTATAAAATGGCCCAGCCTCTCTCCTGTTCTATCAAAACATTTTCCTGTAATGCATCATCTCTGTACATATTGATGTGAACAAGCTGCAAAAGATCAACTTCTGCAGGCAAAAGCCTCCTATTATCTGTCCAGTATCACTTCTGTGCTGTGTTTAGTTTGACCTACTTATCAAGCAGCCATCGTCTGAGCCACTTCACTAAAGCTAAAGGTCAGTTCTGTAGTGCCAAATTCCAGGCACAGCCACGGCTGCAATCCCAGAGGCCTTACTCAGATAGAAGTAAGGGCAGCATAGATATACCAATTTAAATGCCTGTATCTTAGATGGATGTAGGCATTTCCACAATGCTCAGTTTTTCTCAGTGATAGCCTTTTCTCTCCTTTTCTGTATACCTTCCATTCCCTATTCCCTCTTCCCCTATATTTTTTGTTAACAACAATTGCATCCTTTAGTTGCAAGTGTTTCTTTCTCAGAGAATAGGCAGTGTTCTGGTTTTTGGTACAGGATCAATTAAAAAACTGGCTATCCTGGCACCTCTACAATAGTTGCCGCTTTCGTGGAGACTGCCTCAATCACATCCCTGTCCCTTGGAAAGAAAGTACTTTTACTCTCTTATTCCAACAGTGGCTGAAAATACTTGTCTTTACTGTATATCAATTGTATTCTCTTAACTTTGACCAAGCACCATTCAGACATGTTAAGGGGCGAGGCATACGGCATAGTTCCAGTGGAAAAGGGAAAGGAAATAGAAAATTGAAACTATGCAAAATAGAGAGAAAATTAAAGATACCGCTATTAAAACTTTACTGTCTTGCTTAAGGGATTAGTCTTCTTTTTAACCAAATTTTTCTATAAGTAAAAGATGGTTGAATCTGGCTGTTGGAGCACATTGCTTGTTGGCAGTTACATTATCATACTGTTCTCAAATGATTTAAAACACCATAGCTGTATAAAACATTTCTGTTGGGTAACTCTGAAGATGTAAGCATCATTTTAAATCCTGAACAGGTGATGAATGGCGAAAGTATAGTACAGGGGGCTGCAAAGCTCGAGAACTCTACAAATAAATAATTCTGCTGAGACTCAGTAACAAGAAAAGAACCTGGCCTGTTTTTTGTTGTTTTGTGTTTTAACTGACAAAGATTACAGGCCCTGTAAGTCAGCTGTTTCATCCAGTAAATTGCAGCTCTCTGGGCAGCATAACTCCTTGCAGACAGGTGGCTGAAATAGCGTAGGTAATAGAACTGTTGTGCTAAGCTACTTTTACACAAAAACACCTTAACAAGAGCTCTGTGCCCCTGAGTCACAGTCCACCTGTTCCCAGAGGTTGATATGTGATATTTTGAGCTTCACAATTCTTGTCTTTGGCTGTGCATATGTATGGAAAGAACAATACAGAATGCTGTAATCATTTTAGGTGTGAAACTAGATTACTATAAAGGGGAATAAAACAGGGACATCCTTCCTTTTTTTTTTTTTTTGAGAAGAATGTATTTGCCATTAGGATTCTTGTTTGTCTGCTGCCATGAAAAGGCTTTTCAATAAATTAAGGGAGGGATTTCATGACCTGTCTCTAAGCCACCTGTTGCTTCAGCTGCAAATAGATACTTACCTCTAAACAGGAATGACTAACAAAGTAGGTACTATATCATACACATGCATGTATCATTTGTTTATATGCATTATATAGATGCTTATAATCTTCTGGCTCAGAGTAAAATCAGCCATTGCAGCTACAAGAAATGCATTGTTCAGATGCTCCACAGCAGGTTCCCAGCACAAGAACTTTGTTCCCCTCGGTTTCCGTGCTGCACTGTGTCAGCCGAAAGCTGGATAAACACAGAGGAACGTTGCGGGTGTTTGTACAGGGTCTGGCACATAAGCCCCTCATATCCCCAGAGATAGGAGCCTCTGACTGCGGCTCCTTGCTGCTGCCGTACTACAGATATAGTAACAGTGACATGGAAGGCTAACCCAGGGAGCTGTTCAGCAAGAATAGCTCAGGAAATAGTAACATCTGCGATAAGACATAAAAAGAAATTCTTACTGTCTCTCAGTAGCTGGGTTCAGACCTGAAGACACGTCAAGCTGCATATGGCCACCAAAAATTAGTGACAGTATGGCATCCAGAGCACTTGTGTTATATATATGAACAGCATTTTATTTCTCTAACAAGATTGGCTTTGCCCTGTGCTCTGGGGAAAGGAAGCCTTTAGAGAACTGTGCTTAACAAGGCTCAGCTTCTCAAAAGCAAAGGGCTTCACTCAGCTCTGCTGTAATTTCAAGGGAATTAAATGAGAATTTCAACCAGGCAGCTATCTCAAAATAAACAATAATTTCTTTCTTCCAGCGAGCCAGTTAGGTGAGAAAAAGAAGTGTACCTCACCCTTCCGCCAGTTGAAGAAGATAAAGGTAGAAATATAACATATTTCGAGGCTGTACCACAATCCTGCAAACCCTTGCACAGTGACATTTATCAGACCAGTGCTATGAGCAGCATCAGACACTGTTGCTAAAGAAACCTTCTCTGCCACAGTCAGTGGGAGACTCTGCAGATGGCTTGGGGTTATCCAGCAAGGAGCAAACCCTGCCCCATTCCTGTCACCCCATTTAGAGCATGGTTGGAAGCTGAAGACAATTTTTTTCCCTGAGAGGAAATTTCTGGAATGTTTTATCCCCTACAGAGCTCTTAGAACATGGTCACAGAGCCTGCATCTCCTGTTCCTGATAGGACCTTACTCAGAGAATTACATTTTCCTCCATTTCAAAAAGCTCCAGGAGCACGGTTCAAAGCACATCAAGTTCACTACAGTGCAAAGCTACCGGGTTAAAAGTTATGGCTTACTTTTGTATTCCATTTTCACAAAGTAAGGACAACTCTTATCTGTTCCCCTGATAATTCTCACTAGGGGCATATTTGTAAATGATGGAAAAACAACCACGTGAACGTGTTAAAGGGAGCAGTCAGCTATCAGTATAACTTGACGTGGTGTCTTCAGACACCGCAGCACTGAGAACAGCAGCTGTTGCCGAGGCAAACAGCTGAAATAAAAGAGGAAGAAAGGCAGCTTGCAAACAAGCGACTTCACTGGTCCGAATGGCCCCTAATACTTTTTATGTAAAGACACACTGTTGTTAACATCTGCGTGAAGTTAATCTGAAGAGTTATTTGCAAATAGCAAAGCTGCTAAGCACCTGCTGCTTTAGGATAGATGAACTTTTGTGGGCATGTAACATGCTATTTTATTCCCAGCAGCTCTCACAAACACCACCCTATACAGAACAGAAATTAATGGACTTTGTGAAGAGCACTTTTGTTGAAATTGGATAGGACTATACACAAGTATTACCAGATACCAGAACAGTTTAAGAGCCTGGTTCAGAAATATTCTAGAGCCTGAGGGTGTAAGTTGTCTTAGAAGAGTAACTAAGGAAAGCAAAGTAATTGCCAGTGACTGAGGCTGGTAACTTGGAGGTTCATTTATTAATAGATGTCAAAATGAATTTTAAAAAAAGTTCCTGGAACTACTTCACTTGGCTGATTTTTAAGCTGCCCTTTATGTCAGTGTGTCTGAGTACAGCACAGGTCCCATCTTCCTGGCATGCAGGGAATGCAAGAAGTGAAATGTGTATTCTGCATTTCCAGTTCACTTCTGCGCTTTCGACCCCCATTTGAGAGTTTCCCTGAGCCACTCTCCCATAAAAAATTTCACTTCATTTGAATGTTTGTTTGATTTCAGTTAGGTACATCAAAATGGCGAAGAAAAGAAGACTGTAGCCAGAGGTAGACTGTACTTTTCTTCCCAGCAGGTCTCTTCACCCTCTCGTTAGTGAGACTTGTCTGTCTTTTCCACACCATTTTATTTCAATGGGGGATGGTCCAAGTGGAGGAGTCTGTGCTGTAAGATGGGAGATCTACTGTGGAGCAGTTAAGCCCTGTACTTTAGAGACCTTCTTTCCTGTGATTTGCCTGGCCTAATTTATGATTGAAATTGTTTGCAGAATGGCCCCAGATGTTGAAAATAGCATGCTGCAATATCAGCCTGTGTAGCTGTAACTCAGGTCTTAAACTAGACAAGATTTGCCACGTAGGAGAAAAGCTAACAACCAAGGTTCAGTCTGTCTTTTATTTCTGTGACTGCACAAAATTAAGAGGAAAAGTGGCAAAGGTGACAAAACCTCAGGTGTCTTTACCTTGTGATAGCTTCTATGTTCTTAATTAGATCTAACTCAAAATCTTGTGTGCTCAGTGGAGATAACCACTGACTTTGGTGGAGGAACCAGGCTTGTAAAGAAAAGAAGAGGCAGATGGGCAGTGTGAGTGCAATGAATACATTCTTTTCTTACTTTTGAAACCCACTTAAAGGACTAGAATGTCTTAGCTGCTCAGGTCAAGAATTGAGATTTTTGAGTAGACTTGTTTTTTCATCAGTACTGCTCTAAAAGGAAAAAAGCTCCTAGTTTCCCAGATGCTTTCCTACATCTTCTGTTTCTTGAAAATAAATATGAAAAAAATCTCCAGTCATACAAAACCATGTCCAAACTTAACTGTTATGTTTAAAAGCCTTTCTTTTATCCGTACTTTGACATGTTAGTTCTTTCAGAGTTCTGGGAGAGAGAGGATAAACCCCTTCCACAGATAAACCCCTCTGAGTTTTACTTCCATGTCATTACGTGGATATCCCCATGCTTTAGTTCCCATTTGGGAAACTGCCTTTGATGCACTACTCAGCAGCATTATTTTAGCCCGGAGTGTCCTGCATTGATCTGTCATGGCCTTGAGTTTGACACTTGAAGCAAAGAGCCTGCTAGAGTGACCTACCACTCTGTGTTACAGGCAGAATACCCAGATAGCTTCCAGAAAATTTTTCCCTAATGCATCTTTGCAGCCTTAGCACAATTTAGATGGTGTTAATTCTAAACGTGTGAGTCTTACACAAGTTTCTGGAAAATCACAGCACTGTATTGATAGGCAGGTGGAAGCAGTAGGTATTTTTGAGAAATCATATGTCAGTCTGGAATTTGGCAAGTGGATTTTCATCTCAGACTAAAAGTTATTAGCCACTACCACTACTGCTATTAGTTGCCGTCATAAAGCATACATAATTCATAACTGCATGTTCACACTGTGAATGGTGAGTGCCATTTCTGAGCATCTGAGTGTTTTAAAAAGCCCTGCAAATGCAATGTTCATAATTCTGGATAACCAGGGCATAGTGGATTCAGTTGCTATGGTTGCAGGCAACAGAAGGGAAAGATCTGTACTGCACCTCAGGCAGCAATAACTGATTGTACCACTAAATCCACTTACATTATTTTTTTTTTAAATTACAATAATTCACAGTTCTGCTGACTCTGCTGCAGGTAACTTCACTGGCATTAACAGAGGCAGGGAACAGGCACTATAAATTGAGAGCCCACTGAAGAAGTTGTCCCCAGCCTAAAACACTGACCTATAACAAGGAAGTATGTAAGCAGAAGCGGAGTTAAATGTATCCATGCAAAAATGGAATGTCTCTAAAAGATACACTTTAGTCCAAGTGTATCTTGACAGTAAATGATAATTGGTTCCAAAAGGAGAATCTTCTCATTTGTTTACATTTGATCAAAAAGATTTAATAACAAGAAGATAGCTTATTCCCTTAGGAGATCTTGGACTTTTGTTTTTAAAGTATATCTGAAGAGTAAGTAAAAAAGGAGCATGTGGACCTCAGCCCTTTTCCTGTTACTGGTTTGGGATTACAGGCCAGAACAAATTTTACTTTTAAAAAAATAGCTGTAGTTTTCACTCCTGTGAGATGCATGAACCAAATCAATATTTGCTGTTTCAGTTCAGTGGAAAGAAGAAAGAGTAGTACCATAAACAGTTAAAAATATCCTCTGAGGCCAGCTAAGCAATATCTATTTCCAGGAAGGATTACCAGGGGCGCACTAACAACCTGTATCTCTTAACAAAGGTAGCCAGTTAGAGGAGCTGTGACTCCATAAGCCACTGAAATGCGTAGATTCATTGAAATTCTTTTAAAAGTTCCTTCTGTGCTGCAGAGCGGTAGGATCAGAGTGACACTCAGTGGTAGGATAGTAAAAGTGATTCTCAGATTGTCTCTAACATGTATTATTAGGATGTTAGGGCATTTTTATAAAATTTTAGTCAGATAATTATTAGTATTTTCTGTCTGTTTGATAATATTCTACATAAGCATTGTAATTCAGACCAAAATATGTACTTTTGATTATGCAAACTGAAAGAAAGATTGTGTTACTTACTTTGCCAAGGCCCCCTTCACTCATAACTTGTCTGCTGTGATCTCCTGCAACTGAAAAAAAAAGGAAAAATAATTTTAAGAAATTGAACTAAAAACTCAAAAATTGAATTTCAGAATCAAGAGGCTTGAATCACCATAGTTTTACATTCTGTGGTATTTGAATCTTTACAGATAACTTGAACAGTTCAAAGAATAGCATTTTACATCTTGCATACAATTGGTCATGTTTCCTATGTATAACTGACAGTTCATGACCCTCTCAGTTATTTTTGTTGTACCAAAACATTTTATTTATCTGAGAAAACAAAAAAAGGAGACATTTTCCTCTTTATATAAGTAACCACTGGAATAAATTATGGAATATTTACTGTTAAAGATTTTTAACATGAGCCGTTACAAGTGTTCGAGACAAATATTTTAGGTGGAGTAGTTCTGCAGTAAGAACTGGGCTGTCAGTCTTTCTAGCTGCGCTTGCTCAGATGCAGGGAAGGGTTCATAGGATTACATTCGATTTTGGAGCCAGAAATTCTCCTGAGCATGGGGCTTTCCAGAGTCACCCGAACTCTCAGCATTCAAGGATGTTAATAAGTAAGAGCTGTTGTGATACAATATTCCTTGAAACACTGTATGTAAAAAAATTTCTCTCTGTCTCAAACAGGGTCCTGTTGCATCCGCCACGTCCATGCGATCTGTTCTAACCAGCGGCTCCTGCCTTTCCCCGCCGCCTCCGCCACCGCCGCCCCCGGGACCTCCCCCCATCTTCGATACGGAAACAGCAAAAGACGAAGGAACTGCATCTCGCTCAGCCCTCTTTGCACAGCTTAACCAGGGAGAGGCAATTACCAAAGGTCGGGAGAAAATAAATCCATTTGTGATCCACGAGTCAAACTGCATCAAGAGCTTTTGCATATATTAACCTAACTTTCACAGCATTTTTAAGCTACATTCTAGCAGCTCAGATCCATCTGAGGCTTGCAATGGTCCGATGGAGAAGGCTGCATACCAAGACCTCCTTTAGAAGCCACAGCACCCAAATAAGTTCAGTATACCTGACATTCACACCATTTAGAGGTATCCTTTTAATTTTAAGGCAGCCAAGCTGGATATCTTCAGCCCCCAGCAGCTGGTCAATCTCTTAAGTTGCAATTGCAATAAAGTTTTATCCCTCTTTCTGACTCACATTGAGTGTACAAACCTGTGTCAAAATGCTTTGTCAGGTGAAATAAAGCTTTTTTATTAATATTGGACAGTTGTAATTTAAGTGTATGTCTGTGAATTTAAATACATAGGATTGATATATTTGCATTTAATGCTGCAGGGATAGGTCAAATATTGTCATGAATTAGAAAAAGAAACTGTTTTACGGGTGGAAAAATATGATACAACAAGGTCTCAGAGCTTGCTACAGAGAGGGACCTTGAAGGCATTGTGGGATTTTCTGTTGAAGATACTAAGAACCCATCCACAGTAGAAGAGGTTTTATATGATCTGCTAAAAGTATGTCAGCAGTTACACTTTAGGTCGTTACCCAGGTAAACCTTGAGGAAATAAAAGAATGTAATTTCAGAGACTAACATAACACAATTACAAACTTTTCATGCTTCAATATGAGCACTTTTAGGATTGGAAAACAGACTCTTTCACAAGCACCCTTTTTTCTGTTTTGTTTTGTTTTGTTTTTAGGGCTTCGACATGTCTCTGATGACCAGAAGACTCACAAGAACCCCAGCCTACGTGCCCAAGGTCCACCTGTTCGTTCTCCAACAAAAAGCCATACTCCAAATCCTACCTCTCCCAAGAATTCCCCACAGCAGAACCATGCCCCTGTCTTAGAGCTAGAGGGAAAGAAGTGGAGAGTGGTGAGTTCCAGTCACACCTCTGAATTGCAGGTTGCCCATTGCAAACCAGGAGGAGCACTGAAACATCCTGTCATTAACATGCAACGAAACAAAGTTGCAACTAAAATGGGCTGAGTCCTCCATTGCTCTGCATTGCTACAGTTCAACTTTTACTATTCTGTAGGATCTAAATTAATTAATTTGTCTCTGACAATCGCTTATTAATTCATCTCACTGGAGAACGTCAGAACCAGCATATAAATTCCTTGCAAAATCAGACAATGCCCCAGAAATAAGTCCAGTAGAGAACACCAATTAAAATCCCTTTTTGCAGTCCATTCCTGTGAGAGAGAACAGTCATCACAGACCAGTCTCTCCAGTTTCCCTAACCAACAGAATTATACATTTATTTTTCATTGCCCATTCCATGCAAGCATGTCTTCTGTGCTTAAAAGTAGAGGTGCGTTTTCCTTTTGCCCAATCTACAGATGGAAAAAGAAGATTTGTTTAAAGTTTAGGTGTTAATTTATGTAGGCATATACCAAAGAATGTATGAATGAAAACTGATTTGACTCTCTTGGTTAAGAGAGAGCAGAAAGAATAAGCAGTTTAGTCATGCAGAAGGTTATGTACACAGTCAGTGTATATTACAGTGGAGTCCAGTTTGCATAAGGTGCAGTCACCGTTTGCCTGCGTTACGTTGCCTTACGGTTCTGCTGCTTGGAACTTCCCTTGTGTATCCCTAGCTTTTCCTGGTCATCCGTGGAGTGTAATTGTTCTTTTAAGCCTAATGAAAGGAAGTTTCTTTGCCTATTACTCCTTTGTTGTATATGGTAGTGCCTGTGTGTGTTCACAATATGCTGTATCAAACATTATATAACACTTAGGGAAGGAAAACTTGCTCTGTTCTTCAGTCTGAATCAGATGGGAGCCAAACAGCAGTTCTGTGAGTGCCTTTTTAAATTGTTGTGAGCATAACATCTTCGCTGCAAAGTTAATGGATTTTATCACTGTCTGTGCTAACTTCTTCAGCTCAGCAGCTCTAAAAGATACAGTGTCATCTAAGGGTCAGTTAGGTGAGATATCTCGTCACCAAGCAGATTAGGATTTTAAGCCACAGGAAGGATATTGCTCTGTTGTAACTGAAGATGCAATGACTCGAGGATAAATTGTACTAAACTCTGTCTGACTGTTAGCTAAAGACTGTTAGTTAAAGACAACCAATTAAATAAACTTTCTTTTGAAATAGGAATATCAAGAGGATAAGAATGACCTGGTCATTAACAACACTGAACTCAAGCAAGTGGCCTACATTTTTAAGTGTAATAAATCTACACTTCAGATAAAAGGAAAAATCAACTCAATTACTATTGGTGAGTGGGCAGCTCAGCTGGGCTTTAAGTGACAATCTTGAAAAATCTGATTTATGTGATTAATAATGCATCTGAATCATTCCATTCACTTTAATGATTGATCGTGAGAGTAAAGTCACTCAGCTATGCAGTGCAGGTCTGGGAATTTTCGGAGTTAATGTAGCAGGTGTGCATATATTTGCTTTTGTCTTGCCTATCTTATTTATAATTGTTTTTATTTTAGACAACTGTAAAAAGTTTGGCCTTGTGTTTGACAATGTTGTGGGAATCGTGGAAGTGATCAACTCCAGGGATATTCAGATTCAGGTAAATACCTAATTGAGAGATGAAGACAGACCTAGAAAAAGTGTGTGGGGGGAAGCCCAACATGTTGTTACAAGAGATTTTAAAAACTCACAGAGCACAACAAAAGTAAGAAGTATCCAAATGGATCTTTATATGCGCTAAATTCTGCTGATGTTTTTAGAAAATGCTTGTTAAAACTATTTACTATCACTGAACAAACCTCCTGTAGCCCAGTGCCTTCTGGTTCTGGTGAAGCTGAGAGATCTGTACACTGGCAGAACTGTTACTTCTGTCCCTTTTCTGCTTGCTTTCATGCTAAGCAACTCCCAGAACTTGAAAGTTCAGTGGTGCTTACAGAAGAAATTCTAGCAGTTAGCTAATTTATTTCTAAGTACACAAGATTTTTTTCTTTTCTTATCCTCTCAGTGGAAATTTTCAAATAGAGTGTCAAAGGACAGCTGAATGCTATGAAGTAAAACTAGGTGCTGGGATTTCAAAAAATCTCCCTGCCCAGTGACGTGACACCTTAAATAACTAAGTAATGTACTTATTTGCCTTCAAAAAGCTTCATCAGAGATCATCTTCCTTGTGATTCTCATGAAAAGAAAATACACATATTTTAAATCTATACTTTGCCCTCTCTACTGGGGACACTTGTCCTGCTCAAAATATAGTCTGCCTGACATTTATAGCACTCCAGTCACCCCATTTCAAAGAGGTCTAACTACCTGCTCTAATACTGGCTTGCGTCTGACACACACAATGGAATCTCAAGAAAGGACTCCAGGACATATTATATTAAGTGGAAAAGAAATGTTAATTATTATATTAAACTGCCACTCTTCAAAGTGAAGTCTTTTGTTTAAGAGGCTGTGCCTGCTGTATGACATTAAATATAGGCAGTCCTGCTCCATGCTTCAGAAATAATGGTCATAGCCACCACAGGGAATAGGAGCAAGATGAGGTTTTTGTATTTTGCACCTTGTGCAAGTGACTGACATTGCTACCAACTGTGCATTATCTTCTAAACTGTAACAATCAGTTTTATTCATGATCACTACCTGTCTTTTTACAGCAGAGGCAGTTAGTTAAGGATCCCAGGTACTTATTTGAGCAGTTTTAAAATAATATAATTATTTTAAATCATTACCTCTTAAACTATTTATGAAAACTGAAAAATTCGTATGTAATGAATAGCAAAACCACAGCTTGCTAATACTAACATAAAGTGAAAATACCTTTTATAAGGATCAAAATTCTTAGAATCAAAATTAATCATGTTCCATGAATATTGCATAAGGCTTCTATACATATCATGGAGCAGAGTGGGGATCCACTTAAGAAGGCAGGGTCTGGTCATATGCTGTAGGCTGCTCAAATCAGGCAGTAAGCACCTCCGTTTGCTCAGTAATTTGAAGACCTGAGTTCATAATGTCCAAATACATATGTTAATGCAACAGATTTCAGTAAATTAGTCCTACAGATTTTGCTATAGTGACTGCAGTGCCATATTGCTTGTCTCTCCTTCATCTCAGTGGTATCATTTTTTCTTGCCAGTTGCAAAATTTTTTAAACACCCCTTCCTTCTGTTCTCCATTGCATAAGAACCCATTTAAGAGGCACTGATCCACTGCGTAGCTCAGACTTCACGATAAGGGTGGGACATAAGAGGACAGGCCACTTGGTTCACTGCCACATTTAAGGAACTGAAGTTGAAAGATATTCTTTAATTAAGTGTTGGGAGACACTCTCATTAACAAGTACATCTCTGTCACATGCTGTCACTGTTCTATAGCTTGGGATAATCTCTGCTGTTTTGATGTCCAGAGTATATTGCTGTCCTTGCTAGAGAGCAGGACTCTTTACTGACAACCAGTGAGTCCGACTGTTGGCCATAAAGAAATCTTTCAATCTGTAAAACTGTAAACAAGATTTCCCTTCCTCACCTCAAGTAAATCATGTGCTTGCTCTTAAAGATACATACAAAATAGTCTTAGAGATTTAATTAAATTGATCTTAGTACTTATTTAAACTGTATCTTGCCTGAAGGGGAGAGAAAAACCCTTTCCTGTTGCCTGCTGCAAGAGCTTTGAAGTCTTCAGAGTGTATTACAAATCCCTTGTTGAGTACTACTTTATGCTGGGGTCTTTCCTTTGCCCTTACTGAGTTGAAGTTGACATGTCTGACTCCTTAGCCAGTTCTCACTGATGAACAAGGTGAACACTGCCTAAATATCAGCACAAAAATATCACTGAAATTACAGTGACCAGACAAGTACTGACATCAAACTGTATATTAAAAGCTTGCTGTGTATTACTTGTTTGCTGTTGTGTTTGGACTTTGTTACCACCACCAAGAATTTTCAGTGTCCAACAAATCAAATCAAAGCATGACACAGGCAGGAGACACACAGATCAGATGCTGCTGGTCAAAAATGGACCTAGAAGGCAATGAGGATTTAATTAACAGTATCTCTGTTTGCATTTTGAGATTTGATGTTAAGTAGATTTTATTTTGCAGGTGATGGGGAAAGTGCCAACCATTTCCATTAACAAAACAGAAGGCTGCCACATCTACCTCAGCGAGGAGTCATTGGATTGTGAGATTGTGAGTGCCAAGTCATCCGAGATGAACATTCTCATCCCCCAAGATGGTGATTATGTGAGTGGGATATTTTTTTTTAATTTCCTTTCTGTTCCATACTAGTCTTGGCAGTTAAGAGCACTTAAGCTACTAGGAAAGTAACTGATATAACACATATTATGTGACCAAAAATGATCCAAAACAATTGAATTTCTATGTGCCTGTATCTCAGGAGGAAGAATTCCTTATTTTCTGGTGCACAAAGTAATTTCAGAGATCAGAAATTATGTCCCCTCTTTCCATTCTGATGGATAATGACTTCATGTCCTGTCCATTTGATCGTCTTTTTTTATATCTAAACATAGTCTCTCAAAGAAATTAAATTCACAGAAGAGCACTTAAGTCTGAAGATGATGAGGCTAAAACTAAGAAAAATATAATACTACTACAGGTGAAATAATACCATATAATATACTTGTTTTTTCTAAAGCTATTGACACGTGGGTAGAAGCTGTAGTACTTTGTACTATTTTCAACATATGTCCTTCAAGGCCACGTAAAATGGTGCATTTTCCCAGTTCCTTTCCTGTTCTAGTAAAATTTTCATACTGTGCCCAGTGGCATTTCGAGTAAAGTCATGGTCTGACACTTCATACATAAGCAGGCAAAGTGTGCTCATAATAGTTCCCTGGTGTCCTCAACAGAGAAGAGTTGAAATTGCTGTGCATGGCCATAGCCAGAACTTAAATTTCTTGTTAGTCTTTTGGGCTGGAATTTAGTACAGGGGTTTAGGCTTTATAAAATAAAATGTGTAATGAGAACTTTTGTGTTTCACATTTCCAAAAGTGACTGCTGGATGCCCAGCTTTAGGCAAGTAAAAAGGGAACCATTTTTAGTGGGCATATATTCACCTATTTCCTTTTTAAAAAGAGTCCTTTTGGTCAGTCTCACCTCAAAATCACCATAACATCAGAAATTACTGGCTGTCAAAACACCTCTTTGAAGTGTGAACAAAAAACCCTTCACTTAATTTTTTTGTTTACTGGGTACAGAGAAATACTCAACAACATCTCCCATCATTTCACTGAATTTGTAGAATGGAAGGGCACTTTATTTGATGTTCTGTTTCATTTTATGTACCCCACAAAGGATGCTGACTATTTTGAAGTGTATCACACTTAAAATAATTGGGTTTTTTAATTCTATTTTATTCTTCCATATTACAGTATTGCTTTTGTCCTTAAAATAAGACTCCTGGCTTAATCTCCGCATCTAAATCCTCTCTACTGTCTTCCAACCCAGACACCGATGGAATCTGAAGTCATTTCTGACATGAGGCTTATTTACTCAGTTGATGCAGATAATGGTGTGAGAGGGATTATTGCAAAGTTGTACCATACCAAGGCTATTTGAAACTGGGGAGCAATCAGGCTTTTTCCTGTGTGGCATTGTAAAATAGCTTCCTAGGGTAATGAAGAAGGCTTCTCTCTAATCCTGGCATGTCTGAGCTATCAATGCTTTCGCAGTCATGCAGAACTAATAGTATTCCACCAGTTTTCATGAGATATCCCCTGTTTGTTTAACCATCATTGTTGCTTTTGTTTCCTACCAGAAAGAATTTCCGGTTCCTGAACAGTTCAAGACTGCATGGGATGGATCTAAGTTGGTCACTGAACCTGCAGAGATTGTGGGTTGACTTCCTCATGCCATAGCGCACTTGCTGACCACGGCCAGACTGCGGCCAGCACACACAAAGCAGTAATGTAAAGAACTAGAAGTAGCAGGAGTTCGTGCTGCTGTCATAGGCCTTCAAGCATTAGCTCTGCATGCTAGGAACAATAACACATCTGGCACCCTTTTGTTAGGCATCCCAGTCCTGGTCACATCTCCACACAGTTTGCCTTCACATACAATTTTAATTCTGAATGGGAATGTAATAGGTTAAACCCTCACCCTCCAGTCACATCATTGGTTTGAAATACTGTATACATTAAGCCAACATACTGCGCGATATACTTTTTTTATCATCTTGCTTCAGTGCATTCCTTTTTGTGTTTCAGCTACTCAAAAACAGCATTAAAACTTTAAGGTGTTTATTTTTACCTATTAAGCAATTCCTGTTTGATGCAGTAAAAATGTACCTGTAGAAAGTATGCAGTTTCTTGCAGTTCTGTGGCAATCATAATGTGTTCCATTTCAAACAAGCAAAAAAGGACAGCTTTCAGCACAGCAATACATTTTGCTAACTGAAAATCAAAAAACAATCTGGTAATTTAATCAAAAACATTTCTAATATGCATATTTAGAAGATTCCACGGTTTTCTGTGAAGTAAGATCTTATTATGGTTCACAGACTTGCTAGTGCCCTCTCATTACTTGCAAATTAGTAATTCTTTCTAAGCTAGGGCCTCATCAATGCTAAAACCTTGCAGGAAATTACTTGAAGGTTTTTTTGCTCCTTGGATTTTTTTTTTTGTGACACCATCTCTCACTTTTTAAAATTTCACATTTTGTCTTGCATCTTATACAGAAAACCAAGGAGGACAGACACATATGACACCAGCTAGTTTTCCTTACTAAAGAAGTTCCTTTAAAATATTTGTATGGTATCTCAACATGTTCATTGAATGTATCATCCTGGAGTTTTTTTCTTTTCTAGGACTTACTCAGTTTCAAATATGTCCACAAAGCCAAGCCATAGATTTATGCCATACTAATTCTCAGCCCAAATAAAGGGGTAATTTCCTGTTTAGCCCTTTACTGTACAGTCCTTACGCCTTCTTTAACAAAGGTGGAGTATTGTATACATTTGTACTATTTCAGCACATAGTACAAATAAAACTTAAAAAATTTTAGAAGTCAGCTTATCTTTTTGATCACTTGTAATACTTTGTATCAGTGAAATCACAGTGAGATGCTTGCAGAGCTAGTTACAAGCTAAATTTTGTGCCTAACTTACCTTGAAAGTACATTAACTCTTAAGGGTTTTTAAGTATAACTTTGTAAACCCTACACAATACAACCAGTAGTGCTCATTCCTTATGGTTTTGCTATCTGATGTTTAACCTATGTGTATAATGTGTTTGCTTTAATATATATCTTTTTTTCAACAGTAAACTTCTTATGAAATAAAAAGGAAAATGTACTTGTTTAAAAACAGTTGTTCAGAGCTTACTCTATTGCACTGTTGTCCTATGAGCTTTCTCTTTTCCTTAAACCCTGTTTCAAAAGCTAGAGTGAGAAAAAGTAGCTCCTTCTCCCATTTCACTAAAATATTATCACTTTTGCTTCCATAATCCACCTGTGAATAGAGGATATTCTGCATGCCAGCAGATAAACCTGAAGTGTCATGCACATAACTTTGGTGACAGCCAGCAAATTGAGCTTTTCATGATTCTCACTTCTAGGTACACCTGTATCTTCCAGGGATTACGTCTAGGGAGATGATCATGATGTAGTGCAAGTTGGTAAGGTTTGCCTTCTGTTTTTAGCTTTTCCTGTTGTTTCTGGTATGGCTTCAATTACAGGTGGTCCACTCCATATATCACTTGGCTGTGCCTCATCTCCGAAGAAAGGGCATTGCATACTTGTCATGATTAAAAAAAAAAGGACTGTTGAAGGGTTGTTTAATCCTTAAATCATAATCATAACGAGTTCTACAAAATAATGCTCCTTCTGGAGCATTCTGGCCTGAGATACTGACTCTTTCTTTCATATGGCATCAAAGAGGGGACAAGGCATTATGCAGCAGCAAGATGCCACTTACTGCTTTGGGGTTAAGACACAAACCAAGTATCAAATGTTGATGATAAACAGAAAGCAGCAAGACAACCCTGAATCACTACACAGGCAAATTCTTATCATTCCTCTGAGGGATTTAACTCCCCCATCAAATACAAAGTCTGTGAAGGCTGATCTGATTCTTCTTTAAACATTTGAGGGCAAACGCCTTTGTGGCTAGACCTTCACCTTAACATTCACAGTCCTGCAATGGTTAAGACCCAAGTACATTGCTTTGACTGGTTTCTTAGCAGAAAAAGGTCCAACAACACGTGCCTGACAGTCTGAGCACACCTCAGATCTTTGTCAGAGGGCAGAAGTTTAAAGGAAAAGGAAGAAGGCATGGACAGACCCAAGGCAATTGCTTCAACTGAAGAAAAGATACCAAGTCAATGCATTAGTGGACACCAGAATAGTAGGAGAGAGACTTCTAAAATAGATTATGTCCAGCACTCTTAGTCAACCACATAACAACAACAAATCTATAACCACCTTTTGTCAGTTCAGTCTGGTCATCATAAAAAATACTTGTCATGCATTTCCAGTAGGTTGGACTGTTCTTTCCCTGCAACCTGCCATTAAATTCAAAATTACAAAGGAGTGCTAAATCAACAAAGTTCTGCTTCTACTTTACATGAATTTGTGTACAGTTAAAGGTTAAAAACTCATTTTGTGATAAATCAAGTTTATCTTAAGACTAGAAGTAGCCAACAAACTTCAGAATGATGATTTGATGAGTCATCTCAACCATGAGCAGTTGTAGCCACCAAGTTTTCAGCACCAAGACTGATCCATATTTGATGGTTGATTCCAGCAAGGAATGAACTGCTAAATCCCTAAGGTGCCATTGATTTTTTTTTTTAACTGCATGCTGTCACATAAGAGATACCCCTTGATTTCTGTGTTACACTGCACTAATACTGTGTTCATGCTCTAAAATCGATGCCACTGCCAAAACAGAAAACAATGAATTTGGTTCATACATTGATAAAAAAAAAATGTGTACGATATAATTAGCCAGTTCATTTCCATTAACCTGCATGGGTCAGATATTCACTAGTGCAGATGCTGCCAATCCGCCTGTAAAAGACATGTAAAAGAGAAGGTGAGTTTTTAATTTAAGTGTCCAAATGTAAAGAGCCTTTTTTCCTATGAAAAGCTGCAATGGAAGGAGCCAGACTCTCTTCAGGAGTGCCCAGTGACAGGACCAGAGACAATGGGCACACACTGAAACACAGGAGTTCCTATGTACATCAGGAAACTCTGTTTTCATGTGCAAGTGACCAACACCAACACAGGTCGCTGAGGCAGTGGAGTCTCCATCCTTGGTGACATTCAGAAATCCCATGGACATGGTCCTCTGCAACCGGCTCGAGGAGGCCCTGCTTGGGCAGGGGGCCAGGTGGACTCCTGAGGTCGCTGCCAACCTCAGCCCTTCCGCGCTCTGTGATTCTCCCTTAGTTGTTTAGCTAAGCGAGAACTTAGCTAAACAACTAAGAACCCATGGAAATTAGAAGCATCGAGGTAGTGACTCCAATTCCCCACCAGATGGCAGGAAACAGCCGAGGCCAGGCCTTCGCAAGCTTTTAATGACACCTGCGGGACTGCAGCGTTTACAGAGGATGTGAATGCTGTTTGCCAAGGAGCTGGGGAATTCTGCCCTTTAAAAGTCACTGTAAAAATACTTAATATTACTTTTATCTTGCAATTATCATCTTGGTAAAAGGTAAAGGTTTGAGTGGGAGGAACAAGGAAGAATAAAAATGTTACCAATTTTTAAATTGATATTTTGGGTGGTTTTTCCTTTTTTTTAACAGTGCTAAGCATATCTCCATTTATAAAATACCTCGTTGAACTTAAAAGTAACACTTAACAGAGCCATTGAAGATAAAGGAGTAAATAATTTCAAATCAGTGTTTGAAAACCAGAAATCTTTTCCATGTGCTAGAGAAGTAGGCACTTGCTAAGACCTCCCTGTGCCATAGTTCTTTTGCAGACAAATCATTTTTGTTCTTACTCTTCCCTGAGTCATCAACATATCTGGATCTGCAGGAGTCCCTTCGATGTTACTGCACTATGTGTTCATCAACGTGTACCTCACATATCTTTCCTAGAGATCAGACATTTGTCCATTTGGAATGCCTCAGGGGCTCAATTCAGTGGGCACCCTTCGTGCACTCTCCTGATGTGCTGTTCAACTGGGGTCCTTCTAAAATGTGGAAGCTTCCAGACAAATGGAGATAAGGATCAGTCAATTACATGATATGCTAGCAAGCATAGCAGTTATCAAGAACATACAAAGCAGATTCAGTTTCCCTTCTGGAGGTGATCTGGGCCCAACTGCTGTGAAAATATTGCCCAGAAGTAGCTACTGCTCTCTGAAGATGCCTATAAACAGGCTCCTGACTTATGATAAAATACCCCTCTCATTAGATAAAAATCATAAATGATGCTCCCCAAGGAATGTTCTGACTACCAGAATACAAGAACCTGTCCCATCTTGATGGTTGAAATAACCCTGGAAAATCTTATTGTGTGCCAAAAGTTTTGTAGAAGAACAGAGAACGTTCCCTACTCCACCGCCCAAAACTCAGTGGTGACTTCCTAGGTTTAACCCTTCTTCCCTAGGTCTTGCTGCATGCTGATCACCACAGACCACCAAAGACTCTTACTCTCCAAAGCCATAGTCCCACTGCTGCTTCAACAGAGACACTACCATATTTCCTCCCTGGGAGAGAAGGAAATGTGACAGAGAAGGGAGTTAGGTAACTGGTAAGGCTTCCCACTGCCAGGTTCCTGAGTAAAGCTGTTTTGTTGTTACTCTTCCTTCAAACAAGGCCAAAGTAAAAGGCATATAAAGGTGTTTAAGCACAACTCCTAAACCAGACAGTATTACTAAAACAGGCAACCACACAAAAAACTTGTGTACCCTAAGATAAAAGTGGAAGCGTTTCTTTTTTTTTTCTCCAGCTGATTTTGTATGACCTTTTTATCAACTGTGACCACCAGGATTCTGTACTCTTTGTATTCCACTTGAAGTTGCATCTATCAGAAAGAAGTTGCCCCAGTCAACTGTGTAAGGCTTTAGAGCCAATCTCTCCTTCAAGTTCCTTAGATGGATGAGACAGATCAGTTTCAGAGTGAAAGGCTAAATTAATTTAATTTGGGAGAAAGTTGTACCATTTCCCACACTATAACATTTTTCATTATATTTACATAAATGCATACATGTGTGTTTTGGCTCAAGTTTCATGTTCTGTATCTGGCTGCTTGCCCCAACAAGGGGGAAGGTTCTCACCCTTTGGTGACTCTGTATAGTTTCAGTGATGAAGAATCTCTTTAACTATCATTTGCATTTAATTTCACTCTGTACGTAAACATAATACTCGATACAAATGTCTAAATAGCATGAAGTGTAGCTGCTGGGCTCAACAATAATTAACCACTTTGCAATGACAAGAGCTTGTTGTTGATTAATGTCCAACAGCTCTCATCCAAGGACTCTTTAGAAGAACTCCTATTATTAGAATATTTCAGCATGATGCAGGAGATGTGATCTGTTATCCCCCAAGCAAAGGAAAGAACTGAACTTCAATGCTTTGGTGATTCCTCCATTTTAAAAGTGGTTTAAAACCCTTGAAAACAAGATGCTGGAAGGCATATCAAAAATGAGCAAAGGTACAATGTCTAGCTCTGTCAGATTTACAGCACACCACTGTTCGATTACCTCCTATTGACCATGAAGGATTCCCCACTCAAGAGTGACTGAGCAGGTTTTTCAGCATTACCTACATTTAAAGAGCTTAAGGTGAGATTCCAGATTCCCCTAAAACCTTAACTATTATGATACCAGCTTTTAGGTGCTTCCCTCCTTCTTTTGATCTAGTTCAAAACATTTCCTCTTGCCTAAATCTCATTTCTAGGGAAGAGGATATTTAACTGCCAAGGCATTCAACTACTTACTTTCATCAGCTGGTACAATGAGCTGCCCATCCACAAGACAAAGCAAAATAGCAAGAAATCGGTGCTGCAGAAGACAATACTGCCCTGTGTGGAAATCTGACACAGCAATGAAACAAGACCTTCTGTCATCAAAGCCTAAGCTGTGAGTTTCTCACTACTGGCAAGCACTGTTGTCACAGCATCTCTGTCGCATGCATCCCAGAATACAAAAATCCAAATGCTTAAAGAATTTGTGGGTCAATTGTGGGTTGATGTTTTTTTTTTGGGGTTTTTTTTTTTTTTGTTTTTTTTTTTTTAAGCAGAAGACTGAAAAACGAATAACTGAAAAATCTGGGCATGAGGAAACATAACATTGTTACCTGTTAGTGCCCTGCTCTCTGCTGTCAGTGCTTCTGTTTCACCTTGAATATCCAGAATAATCTCATAGTGAGTTCTAACTATGGTTATGCCTGTGTAATGCTGCTGCTGGTGAGGCTAAAATTTAGATGTGACTGGCAGCATTGTATGAAGTCGCTGAGATCTTGTAATTGTACCTTAAGATCTGATCTGGCTTTCAAAACCTGAGACCAAAAAACAAACAAACAAAAAACCCACCAAAAACAACAACAACAAAAAAATCCCAAACACTCCCCGCCAAAAAAACCACCACCAAAAAAATACCCCAAACAAACAAACAAACAAACAAGCAAAAAGCGAGACACTCCTTGGTCCTGAAGGGTTTGTGGTAAAAATCGAATCAAAAACTAAATAGACTGTAACTCATGAAGGAAGAAGTGAAATATTATAGGGAAAGAAGTCTTGTTACATTACATTTATTGTCAGTTTTCCAAAATAGTTTTTGTGTTAGGAATTAATAAATGGTTCAAAACCATGTTTTCCTCTATACACTTGCCTATCTTCCCTCATTTCTTCCTTCATAATCATGCTAAAACTTGCTGTGTTTCCCTAAGCATTTACCCATATTGATTTCACCAAGGTCTATGTTACAAAACATGCCAGAGTAATTAAAAGCATAGCAACACAGTGAGTGCCAGCACCTTACATAACCACATAATATTGTACGGGTCACTATTTGATAAGCACTCTGGCAATTCACCTCAGCTTGCTTGTATTAGAGACTCACTCCACACAAACTTCTGGGACTGAAAGCATGGAAATTTCTGTTACATACATGGGAAAAATTCTTCACTGTGAGGGTAGTGAGGCACAGGAGTAGGTTGCCCAGAGAAGCTGTGGATGCCCTGTCCCTGGAAGTGTTCAAGGGCAGGTTGCATGGGGTTTTGAGCCACCTGGGGTAGTGGAAGCTCTCCCTGCCTATGGGGCAGGGATCTTTAAGGTCTATTCTAAACCAGGCCATTCTATGATTCTATGATTTTATGAAATTAATTTTTTTTAATTAGTTGAGGTTAAATGGAAAAATAGTTCAACAGGGAGAGGGAGAAACTTCTGGTTGTGTTCAGCTGTGACGTTTGCTGTCTTCAACATGGGAAACATTCCAGGTTCACAGTATGTATTACTTGTTAATTCAGTATTGAGCTGTGTTAACATCTCTGCCAGACAGAACTCCAGGTCTGGTTGAGATGCTTAATAGAACGCAGAAACCTTAAAGACTAAAAGTTAGTTTGAAGAACTGTGTTTAAACTTGCTGCTGGTTCTTTGTTCAGCATTTGAGGGGAGCAAGTCCTATGAGGAGCGGCTGAGGGTGCTGAGGGTGTTCAGCGAGGAGGAGGCTCAGGGGTGGCCTCATCGCTCTCGGTACCTACCTGAAAGGAGGCTGTAGCCAGGTGGGGATCGGCCTCTTCTCCGGAGAGTTTCAGGTTGGACATTAGGAAGAATGTCTTCCCAGAAAGGGTGATTAGACATTGGAATGGGTCGCCCAGGCAGGTGGTGGAGTCACCGTGCCTGCAGGTGTTTCAGGAAAGCCTGGAGGTGGCACTCCGTGCCTTGGTCTGGTTGACAAGGTCATGTTCAGTCCTAGGTTGGACTCGATTACTCGATTAGAGGTCTTTTCCAACCTAAATGATTCTGTGGATTGTGGGGGTTTTGTTTTGGGGGTTTTCGTTCGTTTTGGTGTTTTTTTGGGTTTTTTTGTTTTGTTTTGTTTTTGTTTTTTTTTTTTTTTGGTGGAAACTTGTTTGTTTTTGTTTTGGGGGTTTGTGGGTTTTTTGTTTGTTTCGTTTTTCTTTTCAGAGGACGAACATGATATGTAATAGGGGAAAAGGGGGAAATAGAGGAGAAAAGCTCCCCCGACATTAATGCAGGAACACAAAAACGCAAAACCCGCACACCGTGAGAAGCTCTGGAAGGCGCTTCGCTCGCACGTCGGGGGCAGCCGCCTCTGCCTCAGCGCTCGGCGATACCATCTCATGGCGGGGGCGGGGGGAAAGCCTGCTTCTCCCTTGGCGCTGTGTTCTCCTCCTCAGGCTCTTCCCCCCCACTCCTCTGCCATAAGTGGGAGAGGCGAGGCGCGTCCCCGGCGCACGCGCGATGAAGGCTCAGTGCCCGCCGCGATGGAAGAGGTGGCGGAGCGCGGCCGGGCGGGCGCTGGGGCGGCGGCGATGGCGGAGGGCGGCAGCGCCGCTGGAGAGGAGGCAGCCAACGCCAACGCCGCGTCCTCACCACCGCCGTGCTCCCCTATGGAGGGCGGCGGGACCAAGCCACTGAGCGCGGCGGAGTACGCGCGGCGCGTACACCAGTGGCTGTGGGACTCGTACTGCGGGTACCTGGGCTGGCAGGGCTGCCCACCCGCCTTTCTCGCCGCCGCCGCCGCCGCGCAGCCGCCCCCGCCCGCCGCCGCTCCCTACTACAGCCCTTTCTACCTCTTCGCTCCGCCACCGGCACACACGGCCTCCGCCGGAACGGGGCCCCGCGCCCCCGCCGCTGCCACCCCAGCCTGGCCAGGAGCGGCGGGCGCGGTGTCCCCCCTGCCCAGGGCGGCCTCCGGCAGCGCCGCGGGCACCAGCGGCAGCGGCGCCTCCAGGGACACGGGGCGGCCGGCGGGTGAGTGGGGGCCCGGGCTGGGCCGCTCGGCCTGGGGAGGAAGAGGAGCCTGGTGAGAGCCGCAGCTCCGGGAAGCGGGATTTGGAGAGGGAAGCCGGGGGTGTGCGACGTTGGGAGTCGCTGCCCTTCCGTTGGCTGCGGCCCCGGGCATGTGGCTGTGCCTTGTGACACAGGGTGACAGCCCTAATAGCGAGGTCGCAAGTCCAGAACTTGATCCATAAACAAGTTTGAATACAGGGTGACAGCACCAATACCGAGGTTGTAAATCCAGAACTTGCTGCATAAGCAGGTTTGAGGGGATTGACTTGCCTATGCAGCTTACATCTTCAGAGCTTGTAAAGATGTTTCCGTGCATACGAAGGAGTTGATTTTTTTTCCAGTGGAATTTACTCTTGTGGTCACAGGCTTGTAATGCATCTAGCTTTGTAAGTAGCCTGTTTGGATGACGAAACCTAAACTAACTTGGCCTGTTTTGGTGGGCTCTTGGTGCTCAAATAAAATAATTTTGTCAAATCGAAGCAGAGAAGTGAAAACATGCTGACATTGAACAAGCTTAGGCAGTGGGACCCGAGATAAACAAACGTCTGTTGCAGCTGTAAACATTGAAGGTAGTGCACAGCAGGCCTTCTGTTTATATTTGTTCACGAGTAAAGCAAACTTACTCTGACCACATCAGAGGTAAAACCTGAGCAGCACCAACTCACAAATCAAGGAGCACCCAGGTCACATTCCTTGAATGTTCGTACCACTGTGAGCAATGGTAGGAAATTGTGGAGGAGAGCGCTGCTGACGGACTTTGGAAAAAAGCCAGAGCTCGTTTCTCTCTGCAGGACAAAGTATGACATTGCTGATCTGTGACATTATTTATAAGCTTAGTGGCTGTATGTGTGTGGAAGATGTTTTTCGTTCCTTTTTCCTTATTTTCAAGGGAAGGGAGCCTAGCTTCTGAGCTTGCTTCTTTCTTAGGTTTGTAAGCAGATGTTGCTTAAACATGGTTAGAGCACAAAATAGTATTTTCTGTAATTATGCCCTGATTCTTTCATAGTTTGCTTATGAACTGATATTGTCAGTCATTAAAGGAAGGTTTGGACAAAGGCTAGGCTGAAATGATTCTTGGATTTTTACCTGTATTTTCAGGAGCTAATTCTATATGTTACAGGTAATTTAGGGCATGGAAACCAAAACAGTAACAAATAGCATTTCATGCTGCTGAACGTGGTTATTCTGAATGTTACATACTATTGCAACACACTTGGCCTTCTTAAGATGACTAGGTATGTGATGCAGTGATACAATACAGTTATAAAGAAAGACTGTTGTGCTGATGCTTTGGCTTCAGATTGCAGATGGATATATCTGGAACAGCTAAAGTGATTATGGCTCCTTCTTCCCTGCTGTAGATTATTGCCCACACAGCAGGCGAGGCAGGGCAGGTCATGTATCTGTCCCTGTGCCAATGCAGTTTACAGCCCATGTGCTTATGTAAGCTGGAATAGGTGACAGCTTATGTTAACGTTGCCAGTTTTAAACTGGGATGTCAAAAAGTTGGATTGTTAACTGCCTCTGCCACTTCAGTCTCCCTGCAGGTGTGTGTGCCAGAGCAGCAATGTTTAACAGCACCTTGGGCAGTGACAGGCTCTTTGTGGACAGTCACCGTGATTTAAGACACTTCCTTGCCTGGTCCCTCCCTGCTTTACTGCAGGAAATTACTGCTCATCCGCTGGGAACAGTAGGGCAAAAGGTGCATCCAAGCCCCAGCTGCCCTGTGGCTGCCTGGTGCAAACCCCTGTAGAGCACTGTGTGGATGCAAGATCCTAGACTTTGAGCTGGATGGATATTGCATTTGGCTGTCCTTGCTGAATAAATAGTAACACTTGGCAAGAGTGAATTTCTGGTATGAGGAACATGTTGAATCACTGCAATGTATGTCTGCAAGAGTCTAAGTGTTGCCAAGGTTTCTTAATGTGATGGAGTTAAACATAATTTGAATACTTATTTTCCTAGCCCCATGTAGATTCTTCTTTACACAGTAATTTAATTTAATTTATTCAGTGGTGAATAAATCAATCTCTGCCACTAACTTCAACAAATGTGCTGCTTTTAACAGAGCAAATAAAAGCTTTCACCTGGCACTGTGTGCTCAAGCTAGGATTGGGAGACTGGCTATGTTCCTTCCTGCCTTAGTTGAAGAATCTCTAACTAGAATTTAACAGACAACTTGGACAGGTTTTGCCAATGCCAGTGGAATCCACTTTAGTATTATACATTTCGTGGTTTGATGCTGGCGCAGTGCCAGGCACCCATGAGTGACTGCTAGGCAAAGGAGAGAAAAAGAAAAAGAGTTAATGAAGGCTTCATGAATGAGATAAGGACCAGGAGGAATATTTCAAAGGCAGAACAGGCTCAACTTTAGCTAAAAAGTGAAATTTATTACCAACAGAATCAGAGGAGGATCATGAGAAGTAAAATAAGCTCTTAAAACACCGTTTCTCCCCCAGCCCCTCCCTCCTTCCCACCAACAGTGCAGGGAGACAGGGCACGGGGGTTTTGGTCAGTTCATCACTGAGATTGTCTTCTGCTGCTCAGGGAGAGGAGACCTTCCCCTGTGAGGCCGTGGGGTCCCTCCCACAGGAGACAGTTCTCCATGAACGTCTCTGGCGTGGGTCCATTCTCACGAGCAGCAGCCAAACCACACCTGCTGCAGCATGAACTCCCCCTGTGGGCAGACAGTCCTCCCAAAGCTGCTGCGATGTGGGTCTCTCTTTCCACGGGGTACAGTCCTTCAAGGACAGGCTGCTCCAGCCTGGAAGCAGGGCTCCCTCTCTCCGCTGGGTCTTCCACTGGATCACAGCCTGCTCCAGGCATCCACTGCTCTGGCATGGGCACCTCCCCGATGGGCTGCGGGTGGATCTCTGCATCCCCCGTGGATCCCCATGGGCTGCAGGGGGCAGCTGCTTCACCGTGGTCTCACCATGGCCTGCAGAGGAATCTCGGCTCTGGCACCTGAAGCACCTCCTGCCCTCCTTCTCCATTGACCTTGGTGTCACCACGTTGTTTCCCTCACATATTCTCACCGCCTCCTCTCCTCTGACTAGAAGCAAAAGCCATGACTTTGTTTTGATTTTCTTCTTAACTATGTCGTCACAGAGGCATTACCAGCCTCCCTCAGTGGCCCACTTTTGGCCAGCAGCATGTCCATCTTTAGAGCCATCAGCCAATTGGCTCTGTCGGACATGGTGGGAGCTTCCAGCAGCTTCCCACAGGAGCCATCTTTGTGGCCCCCCTGCTACCTAAAACCAGGCTACTTGATACTACCAGTGCAGACTGATCAGTGCAGCAGGTGTGAAATGAAGCTCTATAAACCCAGGTATGTTAAATAAGAGCAGGCTCTTACCTGATCCCTGCGTGATTCTCCTTACCCCATTTAAAAGTGCTGTGGGGTTTTGGCTTGGCTCTCACAGCTCACGGGGCCATGGCTGGCAGCATCAGTCTCAGCAGCTGACTGGGGAGGCTTATTCTAAATGAAATTTGATTATGTTTTTTGAGACTAGAGAATGGTGTAATTTTCATTCCTCTTTTGTCCTTCCTCTGTGTGGGGATAAGTATTCTCAGAAACAGTAAAAAAACCAGCTGTTTCCCTCAGGTTCCATCTGGTAGTAGAAGGGCATTTCTAAGTGAAGTTTTGATGAGAGTCATGTTTGTCCTTTGGGAAATAGAGGAGTAGCTGGGTCCAGATGAAATTATTTTGCAACGCTATTTCTTGGAAACTTTCTAAGACACTCTTTGATGTTTTCTCTGCTTAAATCACCTGAGCAACAAAAGCTTGTGACTCCTTACTTTGTGCCCATTTGCACGTGGCAGATTAAATAGGAGAAATGTGTTGTTTGTTTCCTGGCTGGGGGTAGACCACTATGCTGTTTTTTATTATAAGTAGTCTGTAGAAATGTTGATATCGAGTATGACTGATATTTTCATCCATTCCTGTTTGTATTTGAGTGGAGATAAAATAGGCTGTTTTACTCTGAGAACCGGTATTTGGAATACATGGAAGCCTTGGTGCTGAGGGATAAATAAGTCTCATTTTCTTTTTAATCTGACCTCTCAGATTTACATAAATCTGTTCTCTGTGAGGTTGTTCTAAACCAAAGAACACAAAAACTGATGCATCTTCAATGTACTTCAGTTCTTTAGCAGGGTATGATTTTGCCTGTGATCCTAATTATGAGGGACTCAGTTCTGAAAGTTAAGTTAAAGTTCTTAAAGAACCTTCTTCTAATTCAGCTTAAACAATTCAGATTGTTTTTTATGCATACATTTTTAGAAACCTTCTTGAAGAACATCTGATCAGAGCTCTTGATTATGTTCTTGCAGAGAGGTCAATGTGGGTTGTGCTTTAGATGTTGGTGTTAACTTTGTGTTAGTCCAGTAAAGTCTGGGTAATGTGAACTATTTCTTTTGCAGGTCGGGAGTTCCTTATCCCTTCACTGGCACACAGGTTCATAGCAGAGATGGTGGATTTTTTTATTCTGTTCTTTATAAAGGCAACCATCATTTTAAGTATTATGCACCTCAGTGGAATAAAGTAAGTTGAACAATTTAAAGCTTTGTTACATACAGCTTTAAGCTTTTCATGCTCTTGGAGGTGTCAGGTTGTATTTATGGTATGTTTATGAATATGACATCATGAAATAACTGAGAGAAGTTAAGGAGAAGCACCACTAGGCTAACTTCCTTGTAAATACATCCTGATTTTGGGTCCGCTGATGGAAACAAGGAATCTGTACAGGTCTGTATGCTCACAAACTCCTTACTAAGGAAAGATTAGACTTGCCCATTTTTGGGGGGGCAGGGGAGGGAATAGCAAGATTATTAAAAAGTCCTTTATAATTTTCAAAGAAAAAACATAGACAAAATTTTTAAATGGCCTTTAAAAATGTACTAGATCTCACTGGGATGAAGTTAATTTTCTGTATAGCATTTTCTTGGTGCTGTTTTAGATTTCTGACATAAACAATGCTAACCCACACCAAAAAAAAAAAAATCTGATCAAGCAGATCAGATATGTATGTGCTAGGAGTGCTGCCACACTGCAGGCTTCACTGGGTGTAAATTGGGTTTCTTTAAAAAGTGCAAGTAAGCATTGTGTGTATCAACAAGAAAGATTTGTCATTTCACAGTTTTGTACGCAGACATAGTAATTTACCTCAAACATTCCCTTTTTAACTGCTTCTTTAACTGTAAATATCTTATTCCTTAACTCAGTTATTCTGCTTTGGGTTGGTGTAATCAATTATTTCAGTCTGATGAAGAGATGAGATCTTGGTGTAGTCGATATTTCCAGTACTGTACAAACACATTTCAGAACCCAGGCTTTCTGCTCAAGAACCATCCAAAGCTTGCCTGGCTGTAAAGTGATCCTATACAGCTAACGTCTTCCAGACACCTTCAGCTGCGGCTTGAAAGGGGTGTGGAAGAGGGTCAGATCCAAAACAATACATACGTCAATGGAAGTGATCCCTGGGTTTTGTTCAGACAAGCAGCAATTAAAATGCCAACCGTTCATTTCTGTTTAGTGGCCAGATCCCACCACCTGTAACCTAACAGCTTGTGTTTCCATTTTGCCTTTAGTAGGTGGAGAATGATACAAAGTGAAGTACTGGAAAGATGGGGAACAACTATATGTATATCGCTGCTGTAAAGTGATGAAAGAGTAATTTAGAGCATTTTTAGTATTAATAGTTTTGTGAGACGGTTGCTTACAGGGAACTTCAGAGAAATGTTCTGGGGGTTTTTCTGCTTGAGAGACATGGTATGCTTGGGGTTAGGCTGAATTGTCATGAAAAACATAGGTCCTCACAGGCTCAAGAGAGACACTTCAGGCCAAAGCTGTATTGAAGGGAAATGCAGGTTGTGCTACACTGGTTTTTTAATTCCTGGGTTGTTTTGGGTTTTTTTCAGTCCTTAAGTCTGAATAAAAGAGGAGGGCAAGTAGCACAAATATTAGATGGACTGTTTCCAAGTGGGATTGCACAGTTCTATGTGAGCCTTAATTAGACGCATGAATGAAAATTCTTGCCTTAGTGTGTTACGAGTATATCCATTCCAGGTATCAGATGAGAATGTTAAACCTGTGGAGTTGATCTTATGAAAATACACCATTAACTCCAAATGGATGCTTCACATAGCTCTGTTAGGCTAAAACCCATAAGGTTTTAATTGCTTTACTTTTAAATCCTCCTATCGCATACCAAGGTGCCTCCAGACAAGTACGGTGAGCTGTAAAGAATGAGAATGAGGAACCCTGATGAGAACCCTGATCATGCAGAGGAGGATACAGGGCTCCCCTGATTCCTTAGGGAGACTGCCAGCTTCTCCCTTGCATTTGTAAGAGTGCCCTTTTCTTTTTCCTTGAGTGTTTGTGTAAGAAGATGCTTGGAGACTTGGATGGCTTCCATTTATATCAAGTTAGATGATTATGTGCATAATCTGTTTACCTCCCAAGAAGTGTGAGAATTTTCAGAACAATTCTGCAGCTCTCTACCTAGGACACCATTGTGCAAAAGTGGTAATAAAGAATGACCTTTTCTTAATGAAAAAGACAAAACTAGGCAGCAACTCAGAATTAAACTGAGTGTTCTGAATTTTAATGGCTTGTTTAGTATCAGAGAGGGCAAGGAGCTTTTGTTCTGGTGTAATACCAGAACGGAGGGAGTGAATTCTGGTATTAAAGGGGTAATGCTGGTGTTGGGAGAAGGATGGTTTTAAAGTTGCATTTTATTTTGTACAGGGACATCTCTAAATTTGCCATGCATTACATCATAGAAGAAATAGATGAAGATACGTCCATGGAAGATTTGCAGAAAATGATGATAGTGGCTCTCATCTACAGGTTATTAGTCTGCTTTTATGAGGTAACTATTCATAAACATTAACTCCTGTAATTAATAGTTGTGAGGTGTTGAAGAAATGGTTTTAAAAAATAGTGTTATTATTGGCCAATAAAGTAAATAGTCTTCACGCTGTTTTGGATTATGTTGAAGCTTATGACAGTCACGTAGTTCGGAGGATAACAAAGTTTGCGATACCTGTCAACAACACCGTGGTGTGCGGAATTGAAATGACCTTTCTTTTACAGATAATCTGTATTTGGGGAGCAGGTGGAGCAACCCCAGGGAAATTCTTGCTTGGACTGCGAGTTGTGACGTGTGAAACCTCTGTACTTATTGCACCCAGCCGTGTGTTAGTCATTCCATCGTCCAATGTCAGTATGACAACGTAAGTGCTCCTGGCTCAGTCACCTTGCATTTAGGTTTACAGTGTCGCAAGCATGTGTTTTGGAAGGAAGTTCACCACTGCTTTGTTGTTGACCTTTGCAATAATCAGACTGCTAGAGCTATTGTCAGATTCTGTGATCTAAGAATAAAATGGTAATTATTCAGTCACATGGAGTATTTTTCAGGGTAGGTGGTTAAATCTCCTCTAGAGCTCGACTTTTGTGGTGTGCAAAACTTGGGCGCTAAACTTGGAAGTTAACTACTAATGTAAGCAAAAAAGTGAAAGTAGGGCACTGAATGTTCTATTCTGATTTCAGGTCCACAATACGAGCTTTGATCAAGAATTTTTCTATTGCATCATTTTTTCCTGCCTTCATTACACTGCTGTTTTTCCAGCATAACAGAACAGCCTATGACATTGTAGCAGGAACTATTGTGGTCAGAAGAAATGGAGTCAGATGATACCAAAAAATGAGATTTCCGGACTGGTTCTGAACATCCCCTCCAAACCCCAGTGAATAAAGACCTACCCCAGAACTGAAATTGAGGTGTCTGTTGGAATCTTTTGCCCTAATTAAATAGGAACTGACTCAGAAGCTAAAGAAAATGTGTGGTTCCTGCAGGATGCCAGCAACTACCTTTGAAGGATTGGAGTTTTCATAGACGCCAAAGAAGTTTGGGAGAGAAAATGCATATTAAATCCAGGAGTATTAACCTCTGACTGATGAGACAAAAACTGTCTGCTTTGACTGCAAAAAGGCGCTGTTCTGTTTGTCAGTCTGTGGAAAGCAGATCCCTAGGAATACACAACCTTAAAAGAAATGTTGCTTCTACAGTTTGGGACGTTGGCAGGTAACTAGAAAATGAAGTTCTTCTCCAGACAGTTTACTGTCAAAGGATAAGGGAGAAGAGACCTGCAGTATTAGACAGCAAGGCAAATGATGTTAATTAAATTGCCATGTATGCAGAGAGATAAGGAGTGGTTATCAGTGTCTTTTATTATTGCTTCACAGATAATATTCTCTCACCTTTTAAGTATTTTCTCACAACATTGATGTGAAAAGTTTTTTTGCATGACTGTCTCAAGCACTGTCACTTACTTCACTTGTCCAAGCTAATGAAGAAGTGAAACAATAGCTGCTTTTTCCTCTGGGAAGGCAATGTTACGCTGCAGTGTTCATGATCTGGTGTGTGTAAATAATTCTGGAGCCATCAACAGTACAGGCCATGCTAATGAAAGGTAACTTTTTTGCTTCTGTTTGGAGTGAAAGCACTTGTCTATTTCTTGCATATAATGCAGAGCAGAAGTGAATGTGTTTCAGGAGCATGCAGAAAACATTAACTGAAATGTGTTATGGGTGTGTACATCTTCAAAAGTACAAATACTGGTTATTTTCACTTTATCACTCTGGCTAATTGTTTGTATATTCAGAATAACTTAAATACTGAATAAAGAAACCTAATATTTTGCATGACTATATCACTTTGATGATTCATTTATTCTCATGTTATTAGTATCTCAGGAAATTCCTATGAGCAGTCTTAATGTTCTACTGAAATCTGAGTCAGAGTTTGGAACTCTTCAGTCACAGTTTTTGTGTGTTCCTCTCTTAGGCCTAAGATGCCACTCAGTGGCTGAAGTTCTCACTCTGCCTTCAGTTTTGGACAATGGCTTGGTTGACAGTAGAAATGTGTAATAACTTAATCAGTAACATGCTCATATGCTGCAATATTTCCGTGTTCTTCTGTGTTTGACTCTTTTGTGCATGCATTTCAATTTTCATCTGGAATGATGATTCAAGACTAGATCTCGTGCTTAATAGCTGCAGAATGTTTTGCTGTCCGTCTCCAGAATGAAGTCACTAACTTTTTAGATAGTTACTTTTAAATATTTATTTTTGAAGTAAAGAAAAAAAAAGTTGTCTTGGCTAGAACAGTTTTTAGAGTCCTTGCATTTTTTGAATACTGCCAGGGGTGGTGATCCTACCACTTACATGGGCAGCCTCTTCCAATGCTTGACAGCCTTTACCAGTAATTTTTTTTTTTTAACATCCAGTCTAAACCTCCTGACACCAACTTGAGGCCATTTCCTTGTCCTACCACTTCTTANCACCCCCGGCCTCCTTTTCTCCAGGCTAAGCACCCCCAATTCCCTCAGCTGCTCTTCACAGGACTTGTGCTCCATTTCCATTCAGGCATGGAAATTAGCCTGACAAAAGCTAAAGCTATCAGGACCAACTTAAAAGTCCCTTCCTGGGTGAGTTTTGCCTATTCACAACAGGAACTTTTATTCTCTTTACTGCAGCAGTGACCTAAAAACTGGGATTCAAAAAGGCAGGGGGGGTATAACGGAAAAGTAACGCTGTTGTCTAAAACTTTATTACTGCCAATTCAGGTATAAGGGAAGGTATCTCCTACTCTGCAGAAAAATACCCCTTGCACAGCAGGTAAAGAAAACAACTACAGTGCAAGAACACAGAGCCTGCCCATGGAAATGTGTACACGCTGTGCTGTTGGCTGGCTTTTAGTTTGTCTCCTATGCAAGCTGGATCCCAGATGCAGCTTGTTTCTGCTTGAATGACAAATGCTTGGCAGGTAGTTTTGGGCTAAGTGGGATAAAGTGGAAATCTGTAGAATTTTTCACATGTAAAAGCTGGAAACAGGTAATTGCATATGATCCTTTCCTGGCTACAGTGGCATGATCTGACTGCCTGAATAGTAGTGAGTGTGTGTGTGGTTTGAAAGTCGAGTTGCTGGGCATTTTGTTTCTAGAAACAGTGACTGGAGCCCTACACCTGAAAAGAGCAGAGAACTCCTGTCATGTCCAGCTTGTGCTTGGAAGGCAGCTCGCCTCGTACCAGCAACACCTGCAGGAGCAGGGAGCAGTGCTGGGATGCAGGTGGAGGTGCCAGCCAAGGCCCCAGCAGTGCCTCTGAAGACATTTACACCACTGACAGTAATGCCCTTCTAGCTGAGGGAAGAATCCATGTCTGAGTCAGAGATAGACTGATGTGACTTGGTAAAAAATCAGCTATGGGTCTCCCGGTGAACAAGCATTTCCTCTGATTTTACTAAAACGTCTGTTCTCCAAGCAGCTCCCGTAACTGCTACAGAAGCAGCCCCCCCACCCCCTCTTACTCATTTCCAGTCTTTCCAGTTAGAACAGTGGTGAATCTTTACCAACATTAGGTTGGGGTTTTTTAATAGCACTACAAAAAGTTAACTGCAGTCAGCTGACACAGTGGTAAGCTGCTCCAAGCTTCAGCTTACAATAAAACTCTCCTTCCTAACAGGAGACCTCTAATTTATTTAAGATCCTCTAAAACAATGTGAAAAAGCAGAGGTTGAAGAAAGCATGAGACATTGCTCGGGTTGAGGGAACCACCTCATACAATTACAGCTGGGGATGCCTATACGGAGAGTTAAAATTGCCAGGTAATATTTCGCAGTTTTTATTGATGGCATTTATCCCATGGTTTAACATGTTAATTATACTGTAATAAACATGGCTTTAATATTAAACTTTTCCTTATTATCCAAAGTCACCACAGTCCATTTCAGTAAATATAAAAATATATACTTAATACTTTGTACAATACTGGTTTTTGGTCCAAACAAAAATGGATCAGAAAAGCCAATAAACTTACTTTAAGAATTCCCAATTTTAAAGATTTTCTAAATGGATTTAGGCAACTTTGAATAATGGGATTTACATAAAATCTGAGACAATACTAAACAAAAATGGCTGTAACACACAAAATTAAAATTTCAATTTCACAGATTTGTTATGCCAAAAAAGTACATAGAGAAACAAAATTGTATTTACACATTTCATAATAAAATAACAAGGCGAGACAGGTGATAAAAGGGCTGTAAGAATGAAAATATAGAAATAGCATATAATTATTAAATGAAGAACTACAGATCTAACAAGTCCTTAGCATGGATCATCCTTTAATCAGTCTTCCCCTATCAGAAAATTTTAGTGCACAATACACCCAAACTCACTCACTTCACACATACACCAGCACAAACTCAGCATAGAAATCATTCATTATCAACATTCTCTACTCTATACAGCATCCCTCGCTGATATAATTACAGTTTCGAGGCGTCCGTAAACGCGGATGAGCGCACGTAGTGGTGCGGATGAAGAGGTATCGACAAGCCATTCACTGTGCAGGCTCTACTCAGGGCTACAGCCAGACCATGCCGAGTCAGTGAAAGAAGTAACTTGAGACTTTTGCTTGAGAACAGCCTTGTTGCCAACTTTACTTGCTACCGAAAGAACGTAACAGGGACAGAGGGAAGGACAGGAAAGCTAAGTTTTATATTCCTTTAGGCAGATCTGACTTCTGTCAAGCCAGTGTGAGGTACAATCCCAGTAAGTGACCAATTCAGGGTAGGAGCTGAACATTTCAGGATAGTAGCTGCTTCCAATGTTTTTGATGCTTTACCAATCAGGCGTTTACTTTCTACGTCTAACTGCAGTCTTTATCTTCCGACCACCAACTGAAGATCCAGAGGCAGAGAAAATATTTTTCCCATTAGTCCTATTAAAAGAAATTAGTAGTTCAGAGTTTAGGACAGTGTAGCTGAAAATTCAGTAGCAGCACTGAGTAGATATTCCAGAACAACTGTTTCATGGTCTTGTCTCACTAGTTACCAGCTGGCAACAAGCAGCAAGTGATGAACAGGAGGAAGAGAGTTCCAGAAACCAATTAAATCTCTCTTATTCAGAAGGTAAGCAGCAGCATAATGGCTGGATACGGGTTCTACCTTTCAAGAACAAGACAATCTCACATGTGTTGATGTGTGACATTCCTGACAGCTAGGCTCCTTTACAGATAGCGGTGCTTAGTTAGCCAGTCAGGCTAATACAAGGAAGGATGCCAAATTTAGTTTCAAACTCCAAGGTTCATCTGAACACCTCATGATTTAACAGCAGTAGAGGCTGAACACTGTCCACTGATATTACCCGAAGCTCAAGGGAAATTCTGATATGGTCTCTTACCCCACTGTAAATGCTGCAGGCTGGTTGAACGAAAATCCTGAAGGGGCAGAAGGCGGTGCAGGAGCTGCTGGTGCAGGAGGATTTGCACCAAAAGTGAATACTCCTGGGTTATTTGGAAAGCTGAAATTAGGATTACTACCTCCAAACCGGAATACAGAACCTGGGAACATGGAGTGGAAGCAGAAGAAGTAAGACAGCTGAAATTTGAGTTCATCCTTTCCAGCAAAAATCCTCATGTTCTTTCCCATTATCTTTAAAGATTATTCTTTTTACAGGCTGCTGATGACAAAGTTGGGGGCGGGGGGTGCACCAGAAGTGTCAGATTACTACAGGAACAGTTTACTGGATGAATCCATTCACACAGATGGAGGAATTTCTAAAGTAATACCACTGGCACGCTGATAATTAGTTGTTTGTAAACTTCTGTGCCACCATTAAATTTATACCTGTGCATACTGAAGTTTATTAATCAAGTCTTAAATTGTAAATTTATATTCAGGTAAACTTTCCTGTGTTCATGCAGTGGATCTGGGGACTTCCTTTCCTTTAATATGGTAACAGCACCTCATCTGAAAAAACCCCAAACATTCCAACCATCAGAGTAAACTAATAAGTAATACAGAAAATCCAGGGAGAACTTTACCTTTAAACTGCTACCTGATAAGAGAAAAATCAACTGAGTAATGTGTTGTGCACTAATCTGCTTGTACTAATCTACTGATTAGTACAAAAATGCCGGTTACTTTTAATGGAGGCTATTTTGTAAAACTTCTGAGAAAAAAAAAAAGGAAACCCTTCCCTTTCAGTATTAGATGTGACATCAAAGAGACATTCTGGCACCATTTTTGTTTTTTAATTATTACTAGTATGGAACAGGTCTTTCTTAAGTTATGAGGTTCATTCTCTGCCCCTTTCCCATGGCATTTTATACTTTATTAGTAAAAAAAGATCTTAATACAGTCTTAACCCATAAATGCTTAAAAAAACCCCCAAACAATTCTGACTGTATTTTAAACAGTGAAGCCTGTTCAAGGGAGGTAATTTAAGAATTTCTCAAATCAAAAGATAACAATTTTGCAATGTGTGTGCTCTTTTGTTTTGCACAATCTTACCAGTGATTACTCCATGGTTTTCAACAGTTCCTTTTAATCATTAGGTTTCTAAAGAAAATAAAAGCTCAAAATTTAGTTGCAGAGTTGCAACCTCCACGTCTAAGTCTCTTGTGGAGAAGGCTAACTGTGAAGCTGGATTCCTGTGGCACATTGTGTCTCCACAGTCAGGACTGGGACATAAATGACGACCCTATACCCATTACTTTCATGGAGGGCAATGCCTATAACTTAAATACACATGCAATGCCAAAGTCATCTTTCTCCATATAATTTATGGTGCACTTGAAAAAGAAAAGAAAATACAGAATCTTTGAGACCAAAAGGGAAGCGAATGGTCGGCACTCACCAGTACTGGGGGTACCAGAGCCAAAAGCTGGCTGAGGGGCTGCCTGCTGTCCAAACACAGGGGGCTGAGTGCTGCTTGTGACCGAGCCAAAGGCAGAAGGAGCAGGGTGAGAGCCAGCAGGAAACAACGTTGTTGACAGCGATCCAAAACTTGGAGCGCTTTGCTGGCCAGAGCCTGGGCTTGGGCCAAATGCTGGTGGCTGACTGGCGCCAAAGGCTGGGCCAGCAGTAGGCGCCGGAGGCCCCGAGCCGAACAGAAACGAAGACGATGACCCTTAGGGGACAAAGAGGGATGTCAGTATGGGCCCCTTCCCTCCCACCCTCAAGAATGAATCCAGAAACTAAAAGTTCTCAAGTCTCAGGTCTGGTAGCTGAATACTCATCTTGATTTCAAACTACCTGTGTGAGTACATAAAACAGACACTACCTCAGCCACAGCAGGAATTGCATCTTTTCTTTTAAGCAACATGAGAAACGCTGTGTTTATGAGAGTCAGACAAAATTAAATCTCAGACACACTGGTTGCTTCTTCATGTTGTACAGATAGATTCCTACAAACAGTATGTTTTAATCTGTATTTACTATAAACTGCTTCTACCACACACATGGAATATTCATTCAAACTGGATTTTTCAGACATGCAAAATACAGTTCCTGATTTATTAGAACTAGGAGAACATGTATCTTTTCTTTTCAGCAACTGCACCCCTCCCCTGTTCAAGTGTTTACCATTATCAACTTCTGGAGGCCAAATCAACTTTGCAGTAATCTCAAAAGCTTGGTTTAATAGAGTAATTCTCCACCTATCGTCAGCAAACAACCAGCCCAATTGTTGAGCTGCATGGCCAACAGAAATAATGAAATGCAACTGAACAGTGACTCTGAACATACATGGCAGATCTGCTATGCAAAAGGGACTGTCTTGGGTTGCAATATGTAACCAAAAGTGTGTATTCTATTTCCCATCTGTTGAAACCGGCTGGGGAGGTGTTTTTCTTTATCTCTTGTACAACCCATTCCTTGTAACTCCGGTGGGGAGGAGGGGACGGGTGTCCTCTGTTAATAGGCCGGCTGTTAAAACCAGGGGGACAGTGTTTCTTTATCTCTTCCACCACCCATCCTCCCTCCAGGGCGATACCGCCTGTGAATGGGCCATTAAGGCTCACCAAATGACTGGTAAAATTAAATCCTCCCATTGTGAGATGTTCCACGCATCGGGAGGAGCCAGGCATTTCTACCTGGATAAAACCTGAAATTCAGAACTCCACGACAGCCAGTTTCCACTGGATTTCCAGAGGAAGACTGGACTCATCTCACCACCACTGGATCTTCAGAGGAAAACTACACCCTTCTACAGGATCATCTCTGCTCTGACAGAACCACATCTGTCACTCCAGGAGGACTTAACTGGACTGCTACCAACACCCTGACCAACAGGGTGTCAGGCTGTGTTCTGACTCTGTCAGTGTTTTCTTTCGATTGCTTTGTTTTGTACTATTCCTAGTAAAGAACTGTTATTCCTATTCCCGTATCTTTGCCTGAAACCCCCTTAATTTCAAAATTATAATAATTTAGGGGGAGGGGTTTACATTCTCCATTTCAAGGGAGGCTCCAGTTTCCCCTGGCAGACACCTGTCTTTCAAACCAGGAAAGGACATTTTAAACAGCATTACTAATGCTCATGCAACAGGAAATACCCTCTAATTGCACCATAACTTGAAATGGCTGACTTTCTTTCCAAGATGAGATTCATGGTAAAAATTAGGTTTCTGAAGTTGTGCAGATGTTTGAAATATGGTATCACCTACAAACAAAATTACACCAAGAGTTCCTGATTTGTAAGCAGTTTAAATTGATCTGTTGGTTGTTGTACTTTAGGACTGTTTATCTGTTTCCGATACACAACTTTTGTGACTGAAAAAGTTAAGCCTTCAGGATCAAACTAGATTAAGTCTTTCCTTTACAGATTCAATCTTATTTCCAAAATCCTGTATGGCTCATAGGAATACAGATAATTTGGTGGATTTAGTCTTGAGTCATGCATTTGGTCATGCAATTCAGGCTGTGGAGTAACAAACATAAAACATGCAGAAACTCTTTATTTCTTATTGCTGTCTTCTCTAAATTCCTAGAAAATTAACATGCACTGGCCATGCTCCTTAGTAGAAACCGACTCTTAAGCAGCATTAATTGCATGTCAAGGTACTCCATTTATATATACTTGTGAGGGAAGGACTTGGCAAAGCCTGACATTCAGAGTTTTAGGTATAGGAGCAAAAAAGCAGGAAGCTGTAAGTCACTGACTTTGAACTGTAAACACTGGACTAACAGTGATTAAAAAAAGAAATTATCATTCTCATGGTGAAAAGCTCCTGTACAAATTGAAATCCAGTAAAGGTTTGTCCTTTGCATAAAACAACTCTGGTGCCAGTTCATTCCTAAACTGTACTTCCCACACTGAAGAAAAATGAACGCAAATTAACACTGCTGAATATAAATCCTCAGTATTTTTCTCTACTTCCATGCATTTAGCCTGCACGTTTTTGAACTAAAATATTCATTAAACAGTATCTCCTTAGTCCACTACATAATGGCGAAAATGACAAGAATGCTATTTAAAACATACCTGTTGAACTTGATGTAGTTGTGGCTCCAAAAGTAAATCCTGAATTTGCTGCATTGGTACTGCTTTCTCCTGAAGCAAAGAGAAATGGAGTAAGAGTCGAGCCAGTGCTGGAAGATGTGGTTGCTGGTTTGTTTTCTTGAGAGAAGCCAAATGACTGAGACGTTGCAGATTCTGCAGGATTGCCAAAAACAGAGCTGGTCACAGTGTTGCTGGGTTGTCCAAACACAAAGGGAGTGGGAACTGGCTGAGGGTTTGATGAAGAGAGGGCGCTGCCAAACATGCTGCTGCTGTTGGCTGAAGTGGTCGGTACGACCGTGCTGGAGGAGGTGGAGCTCAAGAAGCTGAAGGATGCTCCTTGATCTGAAAGGAAGAAACACAGTTACTACTATGTCACACAAATGGAGTTTAACCACCAAGAACTTTTCACACAGCAACCATCACTGAGAAACTTTAATTCTTCCCTGCAAACTTTCAACCAATTAAAGGAATACAAAACTGTGCAGTATCTATGAAGTAATTTTTGTACCTTTGTAGCACTAGAGCTGCAAGCAGATGGAAGATATTCCCCCTCTCCTTTCACTCCAAGAAACAACATTAGTATGAGGCCTCTATACTGCACCGTATTACACATTTTATCACCAGCTGAGCTGCTAATACAGGTTCCTTAATTTTTTCTGTCTAAACATAGTGTTAACTCAATGAAATCTACAAAGAAATTGCCACATACTGTCTACACATCAACAACTAGCACTAAAGACTGGCTGCAGGTAGTATATAAATCCCATAAATGTTGTCCAGTACAGCCTCAGAGGTATTATTTGATAGACACGAGCAGAGAAGTGAAGGCAAAAGACGTTCTGTTTACCGCAAGTACTGGTTGGTGCCCCAAATGCAAAAGGTGCCTTTGCCTGCTCAGTTTCCTTTTCTGATGGTTTACCAAAACTAAAATTGAATACAGGTTTTGCTGTGCTCTCCTCTTTGGTATGCTCAGCTGTCCCAGATGAAAAGATAGGCTGTGCCTTTAACTCTTCATTGTCGGCTTTCTTTCCAAATGCTAATGGACCAGCAGAAGTGACAGAGTCCTGCTTCTCTTCTGCCCTTCCCAAAACAAACTGTGAGGCAGGTGCAGACTCCACACTGCCGAAAGAGAAGCCTCCCTTCGTTGAAAGAGTTTCATCCTTTTTCTCATCTGACTTCTTAAATGGCAAAGCAGGTGATGCTGCATCCTTTTCTGCCACAGTTCCAAAAGTGAAGCCACCGACTCCAGTTTTATTCTCATTAGTAGCTATGGAAGAAGTAGAACTTGTAGCAAAACCAAAACCTCCCAAAACTGGTTCCTCTTTCTTTTCCTGCTGTCCCAGACTCGTCGTTCCAAACTGAAATGTTGAAGGAGCCTGACTGCTTGTAGATGGAAGTCCAAAGGTAAAACTGTTACTTTTACTTTCTTTTTTGCTGTCATCTGATTTAGAGTCTGAGGAAGAAACTCCAAATTTGAAGTTCCCTGAACCAGTAGGAAACTTAAATCCTCCAGTCACAGTGCTGGACGATGCAGATTCGGATGCAATGCCGAACTTAAAGCTACTTTGTTCTCCAAATTTAAAATTTCCTGTGCTACCCAATGTTTGAGAAGATTCAGAGGACGATGATGGGACACCGAATGTAAATGATGGCATTGCAGCATTTGTAGACACAGTAGCAGTACCAAAACCTGCAGAAATAAGCAACAATGTCAAGTTTGTAATATGTTACGTAATATGTGCAGGCTTTAGCTACACGGCTGGGATTCTAGTCTTGAGCTTTCCAAGAGTCAAAACTGTTTAACAAAACGCCCCCCACACAAAGACAAGGAAACTCCCCACTTCCTATCTACACACAACTTTTTGCAATGGTGCTCTTCTGTGCAGCACCTGGCTTGGAAAAGCACACTGCTGAGCTCTTGGAAAGACCATGGTTTTAGCCTAAACTCCAAATGAACACATAAGGGCTTGAAACAAACAACTATTTCACTGACACAAGCTTTCCTCTAAAAAACCCAATCCTGTTCTAGAGAATGTGTGTGGAAACATACACACATGATCTTATTTAGGCAATATCCCTAAACAACAAATGGACAGTTTTGCCATACTCAAAGGAAAAATCACTGTACTTTAAAAAAAAAAAAAAAAAAAAGGGAAAAAAGTTGCAGAATGCACGTCCTTGTTCTTCTCAGTCAGTATTACCTTTGAGCTCTGCTTTGGTGCCTGGCTTCGCACCTTCACAGGCTATGCATTTTGTGGCCTCTGCTTTGTTTTGGACCAAGCAGACCTCACATTCCCAACTTCCTTCAGGCTTCTTGAATTTGTCTAAATCCAGAAAACTTCCAGAAGAAGCAGAAAATGCAGAAACACTGCTACTGGTCACAGGCACTGAACTCCCTGAGAAAGAAGCAAGATAGTTAATCATCCTGCTTAAATCATACACAAAGCTTTTAAGAAATGCTCACTAACTCGCAAAGCATGCAAGTGTAACAGTAAAAAAATCACACTACAAGTTTGAGTCAAACACAATCTGAGAATGTAAACAACAGAAACACCTGGATTCTGCTTTATAGTCTATATATGAATTCAAGCACAAATTGAACCAGTGACATTTAAACAGCAACTGCAGTTCATAAAATACAGCAACACAGCCAATTTCAGATGTAAATTACAGGTACTGTACTGAACTAAAACTACTAAAAGAATTCCCGGTCACACCAGTTACTGGTAGTCAAAGTTAGCATCACTCGAGTTGATGATGTGATTCAAGGCTGAGAATTTACCAGAATGATTCATCAGCAAGTCACAAGGACAGGACACATTCAAAACTAGAGTGAAAAAAGAAAATAAGGAACTGAAAGCTTCCAAACTCACAACTCTGTGTTCACCACACAAGCTACCCTGCCTTCAACAGCAGCAGAAACCTAGTGTTGCTGAGGCGCGAAATCCAACACGCCCTCTGACTTCTCTCCTCTGTAAGAGAAGAGATGGCACTTGATGCTGCACCCCAAGAGCAAACTTCAGCTCCACAAGTGTCAGGAGTGAAGCAGACATCCCAAAGGCACAAAAGCATCACATAACTGCACTCTTCACCTACAGTGAACCAGTGAGGGTGTCATTCAAGAGAGAAACACAAGATGATTTCTCAAATTCAAGCAGTAACATTTCCTAGACACGAATGGGTCTTCTTTTCCACAGCACATCCAGCGAATTTATGGCCGCCCATTTTACTTGCTTCACTTGTTTGTCCCCTTGACAAACGTAACGTAACTTTGCAATTCTCTGCACCGAGGTGGTCATGGCAAGCCCTCACTTCCAAAATTCTTCCTTGCAATGGCCAGTCTTGGACAAAAGTGCCAGCTGACCACTGAGGCTGAAAGTCCATGAGAATAAGCTTCCTCTAAAATGCATTATCTTACCTCAATAAATTCCACTCTTAGTACACAGCAATTATAAAAGCACAATCTGCTCCATCTTACATCTATTTTTTTCCCCCGGGATGCATTTGTAGATGTGTTTTTGACATTAAATTATGTTAAGAGCCAATAAAAGTTAACACTAAAATAATTATTTTTGCTTTAAAAAAACAAACTCTCTCAAAATCAGTTACAATGACATAAAATGGAAATCAACCCAGAAATGAACTGAAGAAGGTGCCCACCTCTCCAAGATCCGTAAGAACCTTGACCTTCCCAAACAAGGTTATCCATGTTCTGAAAAGCTCCCAGAGGCATAGCTGAACATATGGTTCTGTTTTAGCACAAGACAACTAGCTAAAGACTACACTGACTTGGAATCTGGCTTCATACCTCTGCTCAACTCCACATAAATGCTGACTAGAGACATTTTAAGCCATGTTGTGCAAATACTGCTTCTACCTATGCTTTGAAAGAGGAAAACAAAACCACAATAAATCCAGTAGTTTTTAGCTCCTTGCAATGAGTTCACATTTTTCCCCAATGCAAATGAGTCAACTGGTTTTAATTTAATTAAGGCATCCATTTGAGTCATCTTTCCTCAGTAGCTGTAAAGCAGGCTATATTTGCTTCAGTTCAGCTCTGCACTAATACATTTCGCAATCAGTTCAACTCATGTGACAGGCTGGAATCTGGGCTGAGACCTCCAAAGTGCCTGCAACCATTCCTGAAGAGAGCCACTAATCCATCCTGTCTGGCATACAGCCATGCTGCTCGAAATATTTTTTTTTATGCAACATATTTTATTCTCTAAAAAAGGTACAGAGACTAAGATTGAAACAATGGAGAAGAAAAGAACAAACCTGGTTTCTCAGACTGACAAGCTACACATTTGCTGTCTTCTGCCTTATTTTGTACAAGGCACACTGAACAGTTCCAAGAGCCTTTTGGCTGTTTAAATTTGTCTCCAAACCCCAGAGTGACTGTTGTGCCAGTGCTGCTGGAGGTGGATGTCACTGTCACCAAGTTGTCCGTAACCATTGGCATTGTCAGAGCAGGCATCACTCCTGTTCCAGGCTTTGGTGTCTCACATGCTATACATTTTGTAGCTTCAGGTTTGTTCTGGACCAGACAGGTATCACAATCCCACATGTTGGGTGCCGGTTTAAATTTGTCTTCAAAGCCCAGTGTCCCTGCTGTAGGAACGGTTGTCTTGGAGGAGACACACGGACTGACACTGATCGTCTGCTTGGTACTCTCAACAGTGGACACTTTAGCAGCTTCACATGTTACACATTTGCCATCTGTGGTTTTGTTCTGCAGACAGGGGTCGTGTGTGTCAGACTGCCAAAAGGAGGATGCTTGTTTAGAGGTGTCTTTACCTGCAGAAAAACTACTTATTGCGGGCCTTGTATAGACCACTGTGCTCGTAACAGGCTGTGCAGATGAACAGGAGGGTGATTTCCCAGACATAAAACCTAGTTTAAAAGAAAGAAAAAGGAGAGGTCTTACTGATGAAGCTGTACCCTGGCTGCATGGAAGTTACTTATAATAGTAGACAGCACAAATTTAAGCCAAGTGTCAATGGTTACAACTACACATTCCAACCAACTGCAAGAGGAAGTCCATGGAAACCTTACCTAAGTGGATGAAATTTCATATGGTGAGCTGGGACACAACAGAACACTTATTTAAAGCTTGATTTAACTCTTCACTTCCAAGAAAGTCTTAAATACAAATCTCATTTGTATCTGCCACTACACTGGTAGATACAAGTATAAACAAACAGTACTGAAAGGTGACGATCTGTCACAGATTGGAAATAATCCAATTTCATTTTAAGACACCATGCCCAATCGAATCAAATTTCTAAAGCTATTTCTGCCATAGTAGATGACTCACATTTACTTAGTAGCTGTGCAGCAGTTGGTACTTGGAGCAGCAATCCACATAGTATTCTCCCACAAATACTGAGTAATAATTAAGCAATAAAAATGAAGACAAACACACAATCTTTTTTCTATACGCTTCGTTCAAAATGCACTGTGCGCAGGCCGACTCTATTTAGAAGTCCAAACTTTTCAGAAAACAAGAACCACCAATATGGAAACACGAAAATGCTACAGGAACACATCTTAAGTATCAGCCCAGTTTAACTGTAAAGCTAAAATAAAGTTTCTCTTTTTACTGTTATGTTATTGTTGCTTTGTTTTTATTATATTAGAAATGAAATCTTCAAACAGTGTGGATTTAGAACCTGATTCTGTTAAACTGATAAAGAAAACTAATGCCACTTCACCCACAGGTCTCTCCTTAAACAAAACACAGTGTATTTTCTCCCACTTAGCTCTTTCCAATATAAATAGGCACTGCCTTCTTAAGTTGTACATAGATTTTGTAAGAAAAAATCCTGCTGTATCACAAGGCTTATGGGAAAGGTCAAGTTCAATTAAGGCTTTTTTCCTAAAACAAAAACATCATCTACACACACACACTCTTTACTCAACAGTTGAAAACAACTGCAATGACTTGAAAATCAGTTTTTTTAAAGTGAGACAGCCCACTGCTACTTAAAATTTACATCTGAACCCACAGTGTCTGTCAACACTTAAGGCTAAAAGATATGTAGCTTCTGAAACACCTTTAGGAATTAAGTTATCTTTACCATTCTTAATTTCTGGAGATGGTGAAGGTGCCAGAGGAATGTTTGTGAAGCATTTTACAAACATTTCCTTCCCTATTACACATATTTTATTTATTTAAACAAAACAATAATTCTTTGACTAATTCTTTTTATACTTAAGTTTGAATTACAACCTAACATGTAAAGGAGAAGCAATGCATCTGGGTTTGAAGCTGCAGTTTTCCTGTCAGCAATGAAAGAAAGCCCCTTATAACAGAAGGGGGCATCAGGCTTAACAGACGTAGCACTTAAGTCTATATTTACTGCTGACACTGCCTTAACTGTGACGAATTGTCTGGGTTGGTTTTTTTTTTTGGTTGCTCCTGTGCTGGGCTTTTTAAAAATCAATGCAGCTATATGCAAGTGTATTCTCTGCAAAACGTATTTTAAAAGAGTTTGTTATCTCACCGGGGCTTTTTAGAATGTCTAACACACTTCCTTGCTTTAAGAACTTAGCAGGTTTGCAGAACCCATCATATTCTTCTTTCTCTTCCTTCTTATTGCTGGTGCTGTTTACAGTGGCACTACCTTTAAAAAGAAAACAAAACCCATCTTTTAAAAAGAAATCCACTTAGAATATATTCATGTTTGCTAGAAACAAGAATTTCCATGTTTCATTCTTCTTAAATAAGAATCTTCAAAATTCGACCTTATTTAAACAGTTTATAGTTACAATCTGATTAAAAGCAGACCTATCACTGGAAACACAATTTGCCTGGAATTTGAAGCTTAGAAATGACAGATTTAGCTATTTAACGTACAAAAGAAAAGAGAATTAGCACTCTATGTCTGAAATGCTAAAATTTTTGTTACCTGGACTAAGGATGGATGTCACTGGTGCATCAGTGGATCCAGAAAGCTCTGATGACTTTACAACAGGAACACTAAATGTAAACTTAATCTGCTGTGAAAAAGAGAGGGTTTTCTTAGATTCTAAGAAATTTTAATCAAGTTGCACACACTAATAATAATCTGAAATCTAGTCTTCAAACTTCTGGTGGGTGCTGGGTGAAAAATTACAAGTCAGATACCTATAGATTTGTTTCCCCCCTTACCAGAGCCATTTCTGCTTTATTGTTCCCCAATATTCTACTAAAGCCTTGAGAAAATGTTGGAATTTATTTTACTTACAGACAATGGAGGTAGCACTTCCACCTCGGTAGATTTCACAATTGGAGATGAAAATACAAATGTAGGACTGCCAACATTACGTGCTGGTTGTACCTATATTTTCAAAAGAATTAAGGTTTGTGTCTAGAAGAAAAGCATCCAGGTGAAACAACAGCAGCTATCTGAATTCATCATCTAACAGACATTCTGCAGTGAAGTTGGGAAATCTGATGTTTGATATTTCTGATCCACAGCTAAGAGTTAGAAGAAAAAGACAGAAACCATACCAAAATATGTCTTCCTCCCCACCCCTGAATCTGAATACAACCCTGTTTTAATTATAAACTCAGGTTGGTTAGTTTTCATGAGCACCACAGAAAAAGTTAACATTCAGCAAGGAGGATGTATACTCACCCTGAAAAAGTATTCACAGTATACAGCAAAGATTTACCTTGTTCATCACTGCTTTTGAAACAATGCTGGGTGAGGAGGACTCAGCACTACTGGCAGGGAAACTGAAGTTGAACGTTGGCAGCGATGCAGTACTGATGGGCAGGGGTACTTCAGGTAGTTCTTCTGTCTCCATCTCCTAGGTGCAAATTTTACTTTTTGTTAGTTAAATTTTTTCTTTGAAGGAGCTGCAAAATCTTATTTTTCGCTTTCTTTAGAAAAGTTTTAGATTATAATCTTTCTTTAAAAGGTTGTAAATTTTAGTTTTTCATGAGACCTACTACCTTCCTACCCTGTCCCCCCATTAGTTTCTTAACAAAGTTAATGCAAGAGAGAGATCTATTGACAAAGCAGTTTTTCAAACGGAATCCTAACCTGCCAAGCAAGTCTGCCACAAAATTTTTATTTATGGCAAGCCTGTTTCCATGCAATACTACATCCATCACCTGTTCAGTAAGAATACTGAAAGTAAGCTCAAAATTGTTACCTCAGCAGATAAGAAGGGCGCAGATAAGATTTATTTTTGGTTTTGTCCTTTAGTTAATAAAGATCTAGAAAGATATAACTATTCTAGGATTCTATGATTCCCTTATCTTTTTAACTAAGAGCACAACTTCATGGCAAGTAAGAAAGTGTTCCCCTTGCAAAATAACACAGGACAGCTGACAAAGTCTCTGAAGTCACTTAACTCGGAAAAAAAATATTTTAAGAAGGATGTGTGTTCCTTTGAGTGGCAAAACCCCTAACCCAAACCAAAGCACAGGATGTTAAAAATGCAACCCTGACGAGCAACACAGAGGATCATACTCTGGTAAATCTAGTCAGTATCGTGTACCAGGATGCAAATTTAAAATTCAGAAAGCAGTGTACCTTAAAAACTTCTGCTCTTACCCTTGTGTATTAAACCCTTTGATTACCAAGACTAGATTGGTTAGGGTTTAAATGGGAATAGCCAATCTATTCACGATTTGGACAGTAGTACCAATGTCTACTCAGAAATGACTAAGCAGAGATGCACATTGCTACTACAGACATTTAATGTACCCCAGAGATTACATATTTCAGAGATCTAATCTGAAGAGTCTATCACACCTTGATATTGAGACCGTTTCTGTTACAGAAACATTCTCCAGTATTTACTACTTCTTTATTTTGCACCAGCCAGAAGACCAACTTAACCTCTTTAGATTTAAAATCCAGTAGTAGGCAGCTTATGTAACACTCAGGCAGGAAGATAATCCTTGGCATAGTAATGACTATCATTGCATTAAATGGAGTTTTCCCATTAAAACAAGGAAAAAAAAACCCTTCACAATGTGTTTGAGTAAGTGCCAAAAATTGTGAATGATCATTTGCAAACATGCAAAACACTGTCTTCTGCTTCAGGCTCTTGGTCCATACCTTTCTAAATGACTCACATATAATAAAAAAACTTTTTTTTTTTTATACCTGGCACCTCATTCCTTTCTAAAAACTCTACAAGCCTCTACCAAATTTATTCATTCAACAACTAATGAGAAACTTTATAGAATGAAGAATATCCAAGATAATACAATGGAAGATTTTACAAATATAAAACCAAAGTTGAGGCACTTGTACAGATAACTGAACTGGAACCTGCTCTAAAACCCACAGCAAAACACTCACAAAACTGAAATGGCAATATTGTAAATAAAGGCAATGAAGCTACTTATTTTAGTGATCAGTGTGAGTTCAATTAACCTGAGAGACCCTTACCAGTTGTTGTTTTTGTCCAGGTCTTGATGCACAGTACCGCTCCCTTTCCCTTCTCATCTTGCCACAGGAACTATCCATCCTTCCTCCTGAAGACAGACCGTTGGATGCAGGACTACCGAGTTTGGGGTAGCTCAAGTTGCTGGCACAGAATAAAAACACATAGGTTGAGGAAGGGGATTAAAAAGAAAGCAAAATAAAGGACAAAACCCCCCAAACTGATCAAATAATTGTTTCAAGGTATTATAGCCGCTATAATAGAACCAGAACTAGACTAGAACTGTCGCCTGGTAATTAGAATCAGAAAAAAACATCCCACAAGTTCCTAAATGCCGGCAAATAGCTGGTGTTCCAAACAGTAAAAGCTGAATAAGAGCAGCAGTGAGAATACCATACATAAAAACCAGTCACAACATCCATAAAGGAATGATGACTAAGCCAGAAGACCTGAAATAGAAATGATTTAGATTGTTATTTTCTAATGTTTGCTTTTAATAGTCCAGACAGTGGAAATTTTGACTGCCAGTTCTCTGATTCTGTGATGAGCATGTATCTCTGAAGGGATATAAAAGAATAACTAAAAATATATGGGCAGGGGGCGGGGGTGTGTGTGTGTGCGCACGGGAAATGCTGCCAACAGCTCTTATGGAATTGAGAGGCTTCAACTTGTGTGGCAAGAAAATATGACAGAAGCTTCATAAGCAGCTCTGGCTTTCCTGAGGCCATCAACAGAAGCAGCAGAGGTGTTTGGGTGTGCCAACATTCCAGAAGTCTTTTCAGACATGAATACAGATCCCTTTTGTAAGGCATACAAAGGCATTTCTCTGTTCATTACAAAAGCCTAGAGCCAAACCAGAAAGACTCCCTAATCCAAGTGGGAAGGGGAAAGAAAAAGAAAAAAACAAAAGAAAAACCTCAAACCAAACCAATACGCACCCCTTCACACACACAGACAAATCCCAACAACAACAAACCAAACCAAAGCCATGCCACATCCCAAAATAGAAGTGAACTAAGGAATAATAACAATAAAAAGCAGTATGGCATTACAATGAAGTACCCCTGAAAAAATTACAATATCAAGCTTATCCTTCAGCCAATCAGTCGGTCATTACAAAAATGCATTGGATGACACTGGAAGATACCAGGTCAAGTTTCTAGAGGACTGAGGAAAAGAACTGATCTAAACCTCTCAAACAGTTGCAAACATCTGCTTAGCACTGTAACCACTGAGAGGAAGCCAGATCCTTAAAGCCATATGCTCAAACTTTTCCCTAATCCAAAGTGACAATCAGTTTGAATTACGAAATAAAATCTCATGTCAAAATAGATCTTTATTCAGACAATTACAGCATGTCTATGATAGCCCATATTCCTCTTTTCTGTCAACACCTGTCAGCTTCTAAGGGGCAAAGACAGCTCTGTCTTCGAGCAAGTCAGTCCAATCTACAATTCTGACGCTGGTTAAAAAACTAAACAGCCTTTGTAAAGCTGAACAGAGATGTACCAAATACTGCAGGGTAGCTGCATGAAGAGACTCTGGCCCTTAGATTTGTATTCTGACTCCATAATATGACAATCAAGATTTATAGCTTATATATATACCTTTATAAAAGAGTTAAAATTAAAGGACCATCTAGTGTTAAGTCAAAAGTAGAAACACAGAGTAAAACTTGTGAAACAAATGAAAAGCAGTATCAGTTTCTTAGATCTCCCTTCTACATGGAGAAAGGAGTTGCACCAAAGAAAACTTTGAAAACCCACAATTAAAACCTAACATCTGTTTGCACCTCTGCCAAAACCAAAGATGGTTCCTGTAAAGTCAAACTATTGGACTATAAAAGAAAGGGTTGGCTGTGGGGTTTTTTGCAAGCCAAAGAATGCCCAAGGCAATGTAAGGAGCCAACACATTAGCAGATGCCCTAATACCGTTCTTTGAAAGGTCTGAATCCTCAAAAAAAGGCTATCTGCTGGGCACACAGTGCCTTAATTCAAGCATTACCCAAAAGATTAGTTCCCCAGAAGGCAGAGTCATCAATATTATCTCCAGTCATTCTATGCTGAGCAAGCAGCATAACGAAAGACAATCTCCTCAAGAAGAAATACAATTATTAACTCTCCCGGAATTCTCTTTTTTTCAGAGACAAGATGTATTCAATTGCCTCTGAAGGGCTTCTGGTCTTCATGCAAACTCACAGAGCAGACAAGTGCCTTTGTTATGTAAAGAACATAAATAAACAATCTTCCTCTAGCTTTAAAAATAAATAAATAAATACATAAATGAGAAAAACAACAAAAACTTTTATTTGAATTCACTCCTGAACTGTAAGACGTTTTCCGTTATGAAGAATTTTTCAGAAAGAAATTCCTGTGCGACAAAGCCTTCAGACTCCAAGCTATTATTTAATTACCTGAAACTAAGAGCTGTTCCCCTAATGAACACTAAAATGCACAAGCAGTTAAACTCTTTCATAATACAATTTTTTCACTTTTTCTACTCCCTTTTACTGAGAACTGTTCCTGCCCTTCCAAAAGAAGGCAAGCATGCAGACTGTACTGACAAAGGAGGGGGCTTTCTTCTTCCAAGTGTTTTAAATTAATAGATTTCTCATACCTTTCAGATGATTTTACAGGCTTTTCTGCAGGAAAACTCTCCTCCATCATATCCTGCAAAATAAGTTTTATTCATTTCAAGATTTACCTGAATATACTTATAAACAAAACACAAAGAGAAGACAACCAAACACGCATTTTGTGCTGGTTGGTTTTTTTTTGGTTTTTTTTTTTTTATACCACTAAATATACCTCATCTTCTTAAGCTTGTTCCCTACCCACTTAATCTCCAGCCCATATATTTAATACCTGGTCATTTTTACATTCAGAATGATACTGGAATCATGGGTGATTTTTCTTCTGAAAGAGATATCAGTATTATTTTAAGGAAAGTTTATCAGGGAGTCCATCTACACTGAAGGGACCAGAATGGGTAATTAAGGAAGTGATCTAAATTGGTAATTGCTAGAAATCTCACTTGGAGCCCACAGTTCACCTGAAACATTTTAAACACAACATCAGCAGGTTCCATCAACTTTCTGAACAGCAGCATATGTAAAGGAAATTTGTGTTTCTGTATTTTAATATTCTTTCACTGCAAAAACCCTGGCCCAACAGCACACCACCACATTCTGAAAATAAGCACCAGCCACTTCATGTACCAAAGATACAATTATATTCATAAAACCTCTCAGTGTCTCTTTCACAACGGTTCCCACTCTTTTCTTAATGCTTACCTCAAGTATACTATTGGTGCTCTTACAAGAAAGAGACTTAGACTGGTTAGACACATTCCAATCTTGCAAAAAGCAGGCAAATTAGGACATGAAAATTTACTTACTTGATGGTCTGTATCTACCCTTTGGTGAATTTTTCTGGAATTAGTAGCTGATTTCAGAGATGGTTTAAAATACGTGATCCGACTCCCTGTCAGGGAGATTGGCTTTGGTGTCACAAGTTTCTGGACAGGTGGATGTTGCGAATCCATCTTTGAAAGGGAAGCAGCAATCAATTTATCCTTGCACCCACCCAGCTTACCACAGCATTTACTGCTGATAAAAGTTACAGAACTATAAACCTCCCACCAGTCTCAGCATCCACTGAAAACTATGTGGAAGTGTTGAAAACATTTAGCTTGCAGAAGGAAATCACCAGAAAATCAGTTATAAAATCCAAAAAGCTACAGGAATAGTCAAAAGTCTGACTGAATCCTGTGTCAAAACTTGGCAGTTACTTCACAGACAAAATAAACTATATTCCTATAAGAAAATAACTCATGTTACAATAACATGCTTTCCTCTCCTCTGCCCTCATTGTGATTTTTTTTTTTTTACTGACTTAATCCATTAATTTAATAATGAAACTGTTAAGCAGTGTTAAACCAGGTTCTTTGTTTCTTTTCTTTCTACATTTTCTTCCTTTGAAGTTACACTTAGAAAAAAAGAATTGTGAAATATTT
>WAAE01009117.1:0-33519 GCA_013400495.1 Nicator chloris
ATTTTTTCAGCCTGCAGCTGCTGTTTCCACAGACAATATTCTCTTAAAGTGAAACCTATCATATCCAGCATATAACTCTTCCTGGAACAAGGGGCACTCCATTTGTTGGGAAACACTCAGACCTGTCACAAAGCACTACCATGTACCCTTCAGTCTTGTAAACAAACATTCTGCCTTCATTCTGCACCACTTATGGTATAATTAAACAGCTCTTGTCTCTTATCCAAACATCTACTGAAAGACTTCAAACAGCAAGAGAGTAAGTTGACTCGAGGAGAGGGACAAGGTGCAATAACAGAAGAACAAAATCTTCTCCCTTCCTCCTGACAGCCTGAGAGTTCCTACAGTCTGCTCTTGCAGGACTAGATAATGATTAATGTTCCAGCTTGATCAACTGTGTCTTGCAAGAGTGAAAAAACTTTTTCCCTCAACAGTGTTCTTAGTATAGTAGGAAATCATCTCTGGGCCTCAATCTCAGAAAAGCAGTCTTTTTCATCCTGCAGTTCTGGTGCTTGGTCCCCTACTACCATTCTTTCACATGAATCAAACCGCAAAAGGTTTCTTCATAGATGCTCCAGAAGCTGGAATAAAATATCTTTTATTTGTAGATGCATCTCTGCAAAGACAGATAAAGATGCCAGGCTAAAGCACTCCATGTTTCACTCCAGCTGCAGGAGCACCATCTCATTCAGGCTGTACTGCAGGTTCCACATGCTACTAACTGCTCCAAGCAGAGTGATCAGATGTTGGAGAGAATCATTGGGGTTTGGATCACAGTTTCCTTCAGGTTAAAGCGACATCCCACAACGTACAGTGGTGATGTCTGAAAACCTCAGGCACAAAGCACACTAGCAAACTTACAAAGCAGCATCAATACACTTTCTATCACATGCTGCTGGGTAAAACATAAGCAAATTAATCTGATGATTTCCCCCCACCTAGATAAATCCTTGCATGTACAGAGTGGAGGCTTTCAGTATTCTTAAATACCATAACAGCATAGGAAACAAAGGTAAAGCTCTGGCTTTTACCACTGAGAAGTGGTGCTGATGCTTTGTCAAATAAGTAATAGTCTCAGAATTTAAGTCCTAATGACTTTTATCTTAGAAAGTGTAATTACCATCTAATCATGGTCACGGACCACTGGAACACTAGAATTCTTTGACTAGCCAATAGTTCATGTGACAAAGGAAGGATGTGGTCTCTAAGCCAGTCACTGTTAGGTAAAGATTTACTAGTATTTTTATTAAGCTCTTAATTTGCAAAAGCTTGACAGAAGCAAAAGGTCATTAGAAATTCAGAGCATTCATCTGAAATACATGATGTAGACAAAAGATACTATAGCAATGGGTCAAGTCAAAATCTTACCAAGACAGAAGTTCTGTGATGGCAGAGAAATCAAGGCTATTTCTTTATCATCCCTGAGTAAAAGTAAATTTGGCATAATTTCCTTAATTCGTAAACACACTTATCTAAGTATGATTTCAAATCCTTTTCTTATAAAATTATGTGGTCTGGGAGTGTATTGTCTTCCTTCTTTCTTCTGTGCTGCACCTACAGCTTTGTTATTTCTATGTGGCTTTATTTTTACAGGATTCCAAAGCAAAAATCTGCTTTAAAATGGTATGATCCTTCAGAAAACCCCACTGTCTTTCCTGTTTCAGGAGAGCAGCCATTGTGGTCATTCATTCTTTTTTTTTTTTTAATTTTAACATCAGTTGTGGGTACATTCCATAAAATACTTCAACCATAACACATTTGTGGTCCGGTTATGCCTTACTTGTTTTGATCCTTCATCCATGTTGATAAGGATTTAATCACAGGAGTAATCCTCCTGGTTTATGTGAATGACCTTGATTAACTAAACCCTAAATTTCTAAATATTTTCATCTAGATTTCTTTAGTTTCCAGTAAAGTGTCATAACTTGACATTATCTGAATTTCCACTTGAACTGTGATTTCATTTCAAACATAGTATTAGTTTTTCTTAATTTCTTTTTGATGTGCCAGAGTAAAAGAAAGCTTTAAAACAGCAAAAAGATGGCAAGTAAAGTAAAACAAAAACTTGTTCATCTGGAGTGATACACTGGAGAGTTCAAAAATGTGTGAACAGAACAGAAGAAGCAACAAACAGTACTTTAAGACTGAAAAATTTAATAACCTAGAACAAAATCAAGTGAGAGAAGAACAAAGATAAGAGCATTTTATTGTAAAGCTTAACAAAAATAGAAAGATGTTGTATAACTTAGGAAAGATTTCTGAACAGCTAAAGGTTGTTAAAGGATCCTTTTTCCTGTGCATATTTTGCTGGCAGTTACCACTTCTGAGAAAATAAACCACTAATTAGAGAGTTTGAAAATTCAAGCAATGTATGGTCAAATGCACAGTGCCATTGGGAGAATCTGGTGCACAAGGTTACTCTTGATTTAAATAACATTGGTATTGGTACTTTAGCGGGTACCTCATATAACATGTTAAATCAGATCGGCATTCATTGACCCTTCATTTTTGTAAACAAGATTGAATGAAAGCCAAATTGCACAGAATGGCAACTGGAATCAAGTTAGTTAATGGAGTGTCTAAGCCACTACATGTTTATATAATTTTGTTATGTAAATGTTAATATCTGAAAAGCGTTAACTAATGATAACTATGGCACAGTGGTATTTCTATTCATACTACAGGATTATTCACAATACTTCAAATAACAGCTGACAAAGCTCATTTAGTACAAGCTATTCAAGAGCTGTACTTTTGAATCCTAAACCTCCAGCCATATGGCTCTGGAAAGAGACAAAGTACTTTTCCTTAGAACATTACAGTAATGAACAGCTATTCGTATGTCAGTATGGAATTATGTTTATCTTATATGTGGGCACTGTACAGAAAAATAACTCATTTCCATGAGAATAAAATAGTACTAAACACACCATATCTATATCAGCAGCCGTTGATCTGAATCTCCTTAATTGTCATGCTAATTTAAGCCTCAAAACACAGTCATTCCTTACAGTAATTTTGTGAAGCAAATGGAGAATCTTAGTAACAAAAAATATGAAGCGATGATTATCTTTTTCACTCAAGAGAATAAGTTTAATAACTTCCTCGTCCTTGCCTTTTGTGAATAAAAATAACAATCTTCACCAGCTATAAGTAAAATATCCTAATTTCCTACCATGCCTATAAGCAAAGGGATAAAATAATGAGAGAGCAAAACACACACTTCTGTGGTAAGAAGATAGAAGACAATCCACAATCCTATACAGCAGCACAGCTGATAAATGACTTTCATACTATAGTCCTTTGAGTAATTTTCTGTAGATGACAAAGTGCTGCTGCTGAATTCACAAAAAGGTAGTTTGTCCACCGAATGCAGATATACAATTTAAAATGACAGTATAAACTCAGCATAAAGGTCTGTGAATATTTTTTATGGTAAAGCTTTGTAGAGATTTGAATTTCTAGTTTCAGCAAATGAAGCGATTGCAAATAATAGCAGCCTTTCTAGTGTATAGCATGTGCCTGGGTCTTTGAATTAATTACTTTGCCTTTGTAAAGGCTGGGGCACAGTAAGTGGTATAAGCAAGAAAGCCAAATGTTCAGAAAGGGAGGAGGGAGGCAGTCAAATTACTAGCTAAAAATCACTCCTACACCATGCAGGAATAGACAGCAGGATGTACAGTGAAGTTAAAAGGTGATAAGAGAAGGAGATAAGGTAAAAAATTCACTGCATCATTTAGACAAGAACTGTGGGGTGGCTGCACTGCAAACAAGGTACGTAAGCAGGCATCTCCTTTGTCAGCAAGGCTGAGCTTACATGGTTATTTAGCCTTTTCCTTGTTCACACTCCATATTCATTTCCTACCTAATGTTGCTGAGAAAGAGTGGTAGACAAGAAGCTCTAGAATTCTAATAACACAAAGGCCTCAGCTGCTTGTTTAATTTCACTTGAGTTTTGTGGCAGTCACCGCATGCACTTACCCTAAATCAAATGCTCCTGCTGTGCACAGTGCCAGTACTTACAAGATCAAAGCCTTACAATAGATGATGCGAGTTAGGAAACTTTTAAAATATTAAAATTGAAATGGGACACATTTTTAGCAATCTCATAATTTCAAAAGTAAGCTGTGTACCATCTGCACCCACAAACACTCCCCCCACTCATGCACAGATATATTTGAGGGCTTCCATTACATTATGTTATGTCAGTGGTACTAAGGCTAAAACCCAATGGTAAAACATAAATACTATGGGATTATTGTTGTCCATCCCATTTTCAATGAGGGATTTCTTACACACATTGCCAAATGTATTTCAGGACAAGTTTGCTGGATGTTCTACAGTACCTGTGACACTGGGAGCTCCCATTACTGAAGCTGAGTAAGGCCCAGCCAATACACTGCTCCTGCTCAGCTTGAATTATTTTATACTTTGTCATTAATTTTGCTTTGCTGTATCATATTATGGGACAGGCTTATTTAAATATTTACTTTGAGTTGGACTCCAGGACCCTTGTGGGTTCCTTCCAACTTGGGATATTCTATGATTTTACCTCCAAACATGTCATGACAGCAAAGTGTGTACAGACAAGCAGCAGCTCCTAGAAATGTGACACAGATGCACAAAGAAGGGAGAGATCATGCCTGGCAGTGTTCTCCCAAAACACCAGCGGGGGGAAAGGCCTCCCAATGCAGAGACATGTATCTTAAACAAGTTAGCTGTGTTGCATGACTAGAACGGAAATGTTTTTCATTTTATTCTATTTTTTTCAGTCCATGAAACATACCTGAGTTTTCTATTGAAAAATTTGAATAGTCTTTGATTAAAGTGTGAAAATCAATTGTGGGCATGAAGAAATACCCTTCACAGGAATGGGAAACTCGACATTTGGTCAGTAGCCTGATTTGGTAAAACAGCAGTAATATAGTGGAACCAAAAGGAACTGACATAACTAATCTCTTAATCCTGTCTTCTTCTTCTTCTTCTATCCATTTGTGTATAGAATAAAGGGGGTCGACAATAAGCCATAAAAATGCATATGTTGCCCAGCAGGGTTTCCATTTTGGCTTGTCTTATATACTATGGAATTGAGATTCTCATCTTTCAATCTGAAAGTGGCCAAACCATTCTACTTATTTCTTACAACCTGTAATCCTTCCAGCACAGATCACCACTGGTATATGAACAAAAGGAAAATAAACTGAGATTCCAAAATAAAGAAACAGGTGGAAAGAAAGAAAGAATGCTGAACCATCTCAAACAGCAACTCAAAAAGGCAGATCCTTCTGTGTTAGTACCTGTACAACAAATAGTCACAGCTACATGGATAAATCTGGAATATTTTTTAAGTCGGAGAAAAAGCTTTTAAGGTTTGCTGATAGTAAGAAATCAGATCAGTTAACCCTTGAATATTGGGCAGGATGTTTTATAAATACTATATAGAAATAGTCTTGCATACTTCATTAAAAATGAGTACAGTCTTAATAAAATTCAGGCACCTGCTTCTCTTTCTGATTTTGTCTCTAAATTCTTATTTTTATTATCATCATTATGTCATCACAGTACTAACTGAAGCTTATTTTTCATTAATTACCAAGTTAATCCCCTTTTTTCCAGAAGAGGTTGCTCCATGGAATAATTTTGCTCAGCTGATTATCACTTGCTGTTGCTTGAATCTTACAAACATTGGTTCCTGTAAGCCAGTACAACACAAAAGCAAATTAGTCGTAACATTGACCTCATCTTCAGTTCTGCAAACAGCTCGGCAGGTGGTTCACATAACTAATCTATAATTAGTCATCCTGGTGCAGGATTATTTCCTACTATCGTTTAAAAAGTACAAATTCAATTTATCAGTGGCAGTTTGTTAGTTTTGGTACAGTTGTCTAAGAGGTAAGCAGCTTTCAAACTGAAAACAATTGCTCACTTTTCCTCCAGTCAATTCTTGAGTTTCTTGCAACAAACTTTGCTGACTGAGTTCAGCTAGTCTGTTAGGAATTCTGCTCTAAACATGCAGACCCATTTCCCGAGAAAGTTCTTTCCCTTGGAATCCTCATTTTTTCCCCTCTCCTTTTTCTACAATAATTGTCACAGAAATACCAGTAGTTTGTGTGACAATTTGATGTCTATGAAATACTCACAAAACAACTAGCAGTTCTCCCCAGTAAAACAGGAATCTGTTTTTCATACAAAAATATATTTGCTATTATAATCTTGCTATAGTAATCTCTAGGTTTTGCTGTTGTCAACAAAGAGGAAATAGTTTCAGCAGAATTAAGTGTGATTTCAGTCTGCTAGAAGAGGAGATAGCTCTGGTTTGAAAATAAGAGTATATATGTATAAAAATGGCATTACTTCAAAAGCAAACAAACAAACAAATCTGTTCTGTCACAGAGACTGCAAGGAACTCCGGAGTTCTAATTACTTTAATTCCAAGAACTCATTTTAGCCTCCAAAAATATGCTCAGAGGACTCTTTCTTTTTATGCATTCAGCAAACAGCACTGCTAACTTTTCTCCTTGCAATAGTACCAAATATAATGAGTTTGCATAACTGCTTCTGTAAGCACCAGAGGGTTGGACTTTGATGATCTTTGTGGGTCCTTTCCAATTCAAGTTTTCTATGGTTTCATGTACACGTGTCAGCAAAACATGATGAGGACATACTAAACCTCTGCAGATTCCAGGAACATCTCCAAGATCAACAGAAAGGCATTTTTAATGCTTTTCTTCAGCTCATCAGATGAGGTAAAACGGGATACACCAGCTTCTACCAGAGGAAACTTTTGTCCACAGGAGGACATGGATATTTAGTTTACAAGCAAGAAAAATATTTTTATGCAGAGGTTTTTATATACTTCTAGCAGCTACAGATATGAGCAATTGCCAGTATTTTATAAAGACACTTATCAGAATTTACCATTGCATTACACCAGCACTTCTTTTTTATTGTGTTGTAGAAGTATAATAAATAATAAGGGTTATTAAGTTAGTTATTATAATGTCCTGTATTGATTTTCACAAGTACTCTGTCTTTTCCAAATCCACAGAGATAACCTCAAGCCTGACACTGACAAAAAATAAACTGAAAATACCACAATTCGTTCAGATCTTCTGCTAATACAAGACAGCTTCATTCATTTAAAACAGAGTACCATAAAGATAAAATAAATAATATCAGCTATAGATCTGTGTAACTCTGTATAGAGTTATACAGCTCATGGGATGTTTTATTGCTCTGCCAATGTCTGTTTAGTTTTCATTTCAACTCCCTTTAGCAAATTGTTCTTCTGCTCATGAATTTATTCTCCACTCAAGATCTGGAAAAGTCACCAATGATTTGGGTCATTCCATTACCAGACACCTTGAAAAACACTTATTCAGTGGGAGCTAGATATGTAATGACTATTGACATTCATAAGAATCTCATCCTGATGCTACTGAGCATTTTTGAGCAGCTCTAGAATACGTAGCACTGTCTGACTAAATTGGTGCTTGCAGTAATGTCTTCAATAAAGGATTATACTTGTACCACAGTTTAAAGAAAGTGTATATTCTAAACTCCCAGAGATTACTCAGAAACCATGCACTAGACAATTCAAGCTTTAAACCCATGCATACTTATTAGTAATCAAGCCAATCTCATTTTGATCTATGGTTTTTAGTTGGCAGGAGGAAACAGCTTACAGCTACTCAAAAGTAGAACTGAAGTTCAAAACCAGAAGCCCGTGGAAAGGCCTTTAATTATACGTACAGTATTCTTACTTCCTCTTTCACTATCTTCAAATATATAAACAATCAGCAAAAAGAAAAAGAATTCTTTGATACAGCAGCACAGAGAAAATATATTCAGAAGAAGGAATAGGAAGGCAAGTCACTGTGAGAACAGAAGAAACTATTTCAAAAAGATTATAAAAAAGAAATCCTCGGGTTTATGCTTTGAAACATGTTAAAATTTTGTGAAACTCAGAAGACTATTATAACATGAGACTAAAATTATTCATAATTAAAAAGTTTTCCCCAAATAAAACATTTTAAAAACTGTTTAAAAGTAACAATACATGGTTTCAAAATCTTCATACGCCTTGAAAAATGTGAACTGAAATGCTTTGAGATTAAAGACAGCTGCTCACTTACCCAAATTTACGAGGAAAAGAAAAAAGTTTATTAAAACTTACTACCTGGTCCTAACACTGTATATAACACTCCCTCTTATTAAATTAAATTAATTATGTTTGAGTGCTTATGCATATTTGTGTGCATCTATGTATATCCATACATTTATAGAGAGTGAGCATTAAGAAGTCTGACATTAAACAGCTGAAAGGTCTACCGTTCTCAAAGGGGGAACAATCAAACACAGGTTTGTGTGTAGAACCATAATTCAAACAGCTTTGGAACACACTCATCATTTCTCTGTCCTTTTGTACCTCTCCAATCTGCATCCCAGTCTATCACCCTTGCACTGTGCTGCCTCCTGCCCTGCAGCCTGGGCTGAGCAGATGTGTTATTTACAGCCGCAGGAAAACAGCCTCCCTCCCTGGGAGGTGCTCACACACAGCCCAGCCCAGCAGCCCAGAGCTGCAACTGCCACGGAAGTGCACATCCAGGCAATTGGGAGCCTCTGCCTGGCTTTGCAAAACGAGCAGGTTCCACCAAAGGCAGCCACACTTGCCAGAGGGCTCAGTGCCTGTCCACAGCCAGAATAAAATAGCACACCATGGACATAAAACACCAACACTATTCTCTTCACTGAATTTTGCATCCTGGAGCCAATCCATTTTTCAATGTCAGGATCATGATTTTTTTCATTATGTGCAGATATATATCTCTCTACTCTTATTCCCAAAAAAGCACATCCACTTTCACTGAAATTTAAAGTGGGAAAAGTCAGCTAAAATAAAGTGTCTTGAAGGAGAGTTTTCAAACCAAGCCACTGATTTTTGGCTAAGCAAGTAATAGAGCTAGTAGAACCACCTAAAGAGCTTTGCAAAAGTCTGTTGCAAATGTTACCTCTTGTCACTTGTGGTGTTAAAATGTAAACTGGGCTGAAGACTCTGGAGGGGGAGTTCTGTGACAAATTTCACCCAAACTATACAAATACTTCAGATACACAACAGACTCCCACCTTTAAAATACCTTGAAAGCTGTCCAGTATGAATCCAAGGTCAGGTGGCCCCGGCTCGAGGGTCAGTAGCCAGCTGGCAAACAGAACCCACAGGTTCACCACAGCGTAGTGCCATGTCCCAGGCGTGTGGCTGGGGACCAGGAAAATAGCAGCACTTGTGACACTTCTCTCCTACCTCCTCCTACCTGAAGATACTTAAAGATTGCAACTTAAGTCCTGTATTATAAAATGAAACAGAAATTAATACAAATAGAATAACATTTTTGCTACCTGCACAGCCTCTTGAAAGCATGCTCAGCAGAACACTCTTGAAAAAAATAAAAATACACCTTCAAAATTCACCCAAGAAGGACTTACCAACCCTAATTCTTATTCAGGAGGGTGATCCCATTCACACCTTTTCAATTCTTTTTACTTGTGGTTAGCTGCCTGGGGTAGAAAATTCCACATCTGCCAATTAAATAATGACTGCTTTTAAGTGTTGCTATTTAAAGCTGATGAACTTTGTAAAAACACATATGTTTCACAGACTGCCAGGACTGGAATTTTAGTTTCCACGTTGTTACTCCAATCCATATTTTATTGTGCATATCTTTTTTTTTTTTCCTGTGTAGTGTCATTAATCTGCTCCCTGGCTGTGCAGAATAATATCCCACAAGAGCAGGCTGCTTTTTGAATATTTTATTATCCCTCATTGTATTTCCAAAGTAATATATATTTACAAATTCAACCTCCTACAGGCAGAACTATATTGTTTTCCCTCTATGTTTGAGAACCAAGGCATAGATATCGAATATAAATAGAAAAGAAATCTATCTACACTCATTTGCGTTGAAAGAAAGAATCAATCACATATCAAGCTGTGCAAGAAAAGAGGGAAAAGAGAGATTTGCATACTGCAGGAGAAGAGAGGGGCAGAGATGTACACAAAGGGGTTATGTTCCTCTTGGAAAACATCTTTCAATTCTGCTGAAGGACAACTCTTTCCAGGACACCTCTCATATCTGAACAGATTCTATTCAGTGGAAAGTACACTGGAAATGTTTGGCTGAGTATTTATGCTTCACAGTCCTGACTCATTTCATCAAAGAATTTCCTGGGGTTCCCTTTTTTGACCCAGAGAGCAGGAAGAGGAGTGAAAATACCTGCTTCCCCCTTCACCTCAGTACTGGTAGCCAACATGGCCCCAGTACACTGAACTCCCAATGGTTCCACCACTGCAAGGAACTCCCATGAGACAAAGATGAATCTTTTCTAGTTTCTGAACAAGGCAAGGCTGAGCTTGAACTCAATTCTTTATAGGTGAGTATTCCGTAATATCTACTTGGTCCTTACCACTTGATTTAGAAAGAGTAGAAAATCCTCTTACAATGGGGAATAGAGACATTTTCACAGGCAAGGCATGGTGTTTTGGAAGAGCTTTCACCATTCTGTCACAGATGTCCTGTGTGTCTGGCACTGAGGTCTCACTGTTTCTTCACTCCCTCCAAGAAGTACAACTCACCATACCTCATACAGCTGTAAAGATGTAAAAACGAGGGACTGGGAGCCCTCTGGGAAGATAAGGAGACAGGAGATTCACTAGAGCCAAAGTCACTGCACATTTATCAGTGGAATTATGCAGAAGCTGAAAAAGGTGCACAGAAAGTGGGAGTTCCTCATTTTAAAAAAAGCAACAACAAAACTCAAAGGCCCCAAATTGAGCTTTTCTAGCCATGAATATGAATTTTAGCCTTAAAATTGGAATCCTTGTAAACAAGAAATATGAAAATACTATATATACACCATGCACAGCATTTGCAAAGCCTTTTCATTTTTACAGAGCTTTGTTGGCATTCTTAGGTTAAGCACAACAATCCAACTACATAAGAGTATCCCAAGACTGTTATCGAAACTATGGCACTAAGGCATGCCTAAAATAGGTCATCTGATATTTAGAGAGACATGTATGTCTCTCTGTATGTGGGACGTATTGCAGATATCAGATTTTCTGCTTTTTTGATCCATACAAGATTTGAAGCTCATTTAACCAGATATTTTGTACTATATTACAAGGATTAACCATTTGAACACTGTTATAAATATCACTCCTTATTCTTCAATATGCGAATGTGGAGATTCTCATTCTGTCATGTATTAAAAAATACATGGTCAAAACCAGCAAGCCCCAAACATGATGCACCTTAGAGCATTTCATAGCAACTATGCATATTTTATTCTCTACTAGAAAAGCTAAACGTTTGGATCTTTTTCATTGCCCAAAATAAATAACATGACAGCTATTCAGCACACGTATTCTTCAACTACATAGAATTGGTATAGGTGAGCAATTTTTCAAAGTAGGTGAAGGGTTGTACACTGTCATGCAAACAGATAAATTTCAGCAAAAACTCTTACAGAAAAATAATTCACAATATCCTTATACATTATTATTTTTTATTATTCCAGTTCCCTGTCAGATAGCTGTTGCCTAAATTTGAATTGAAAGCAAATAAAATAAACACTACTTATTTTTAATGGTGGTTCTTCTTAGCACTAGTCTTAATTTTCTACCATATTCAAAATGAATGAATATGATGGTTGGTTTTCCCTTTGTTTGTGTTTTTTTCTTAATTCAATAAATTCTATGCGAAGACAGATTATTTCACTGTGTTTCACTTGTACTTTATGATTGATGATCTTGGTCCAGGAGGCTCTGAAACCTCTAGAGATTTCTTTGTTGTCTTAAATGGGTTTTGGATCACCTTAATACCATCATTATCTCAGGGCTGCTATTACAAGAAAGACAGGTTTACTTAACAAGCTCAGTGTTCTAAAGAGATCTGCCCAGTGTGAGTATTTGGGAGCTGATATTACACCTTTTGTAGCTGCATGATTAGAGGCTGGTACAGCTATTAACCCCTAATTACCTAAGAGTATTTTTCCTATATGTGCAATCACTTAGTACTGTGCTTTTTAGGAAAATATTTCCTCAAACAGTCCACCTCCCAACTCACTCTCCAACCTCATACAAAAATAGTGTTTTGTAAAAGATCTGGAACTGTGAAGTCGAAATCATGAAAACGCTTCATGCATTTGTTTTTTGTAGGCTGGAGTGTTGTTCAAAATTATCTATAAATCTGGGTCAACACTTTCCCTTCACTAATATTAAAAAAAATAACAGAAAGCTAATATAAAGCTAAAAAATAACCAGCACCATCTTATAAAGCTATTTTCAGTGCATTCCATATTTCAAAGTGAGTAACGAGTCTTTATCTCATTTTAAACATGGGATGGAGAAAGAAATTAGCTCCTGAAACAAAACCAACAAGTGATTTCAAGCAACTTCCTTCCAATAGGGGCAATCCTGTAAGCTTATCTGTTTGAAATAATCTGTTCACTGTGAACACATTATTATTTCTTTGGGGAAAAAAAGTCATCATTTGGAGATGTTTTTTGTTACAGTTGTACTTTTGCAATAATATTTTATCTGTGTAGTTTCTAGCACTGAGATAGTAACTGTACCCAGCTGACAGGAATAACCTTCTCATGCCTTTTCTATTACCGTTTTTAAACAAGATTTCCACCCTGACTTTTCCCACTATTCCATTTCCTAGATTCCATCTTTAGAGGGATAACATTTTTGAAAAAGGGCTGTAACTTGCTATAGATAACTTGCACACCTTGGCCAGGTGTACATAGAACTAAGAGTCACATACTGAAATAGTGACAGATATTTGTTTTACACACCTTTCCTGGAAAACTACTTATGTTTTCTAACATGATCTGCACCAGAGTTATTCTGTTAAGGTCAAATCAAAATAACAGTGGTAAATATTGCAGAATCTAATAATTAAAGCTTTTACTGACTTTATTTATGATATGCACCAGTAGTATATTGAAAGAAGCTCCAGTAATGTGTCCTCATGTAGAATTGAAAACAAAAATGTTTTAAAAAATAACCAGGCAAAGGGAGAAAGAAATGTACTTGTTAATTTTTGAATAATTTTACACACGGGTAGAAAATGTAACTATGTGGTGAATAAGACTAGGTAAAAGAAATTAGAGAAAAATAAGTAGTGCTCTCTAACTCCAAAATGAAAGAAAATGAAAATAAATAGCATGCAATATTTAAAGTAGTATTATTGTCTTACGGTATAGCAGGTACAATTTCCAACACCACAAGGACTTTAGCAGGCACATCTCCTGATTAAATGGACATTTACAGAATTTCCTATCTCCCTAACACACTAGAAATAAGCCATCAAAAAGAGAAAATATCCGCATACCCACAGAATGGAGCATTGCACAACAAAGAAATGAACACCAGTGTTTCTGTGCCATCAGGAAGCATTCAAAGCTACACACATCAGTATTGCACTTTAAAAAAACCTTAAAAAATCAATAATGCAGGCCCAATAGCTCTAACAAAAAATTAGATAATTGTATCATGATATATTAGGCATTCAAATTCACATCAATTAACCAAAATCCTGAGCTACTAAAGCAGCAACATTCCTGAGCTTTAGATTCTGCAACTATCAAAGGTCAGGAAACCCACATACAGATGATCTACAGACTTATTTTAAGATCTGAGTTCTATTTTAACCCTGAACAAAGAAGAAAAGTGTAACTATCAATTTGTGTTATCCATACAGAAGGGTTACACATACAATAAATGGCACTACCATGATTTAATGGAATGGCAATTCTGCTAACATGGCATTTCCCCATTTTCCAACACTGAGTGCAATCTGTTGGTTTGCCATTTCTAGCACTAGGGTTGCCAGGAGCAATGTCTCAAACGGCAGGATCATCCAAGTGCAGGTTTCTCTTCTTATAAGGAGACATGGGTACTTAAAAACCACAAGTGCAAAACAGCCGAGGACCTCGGCACTTGCCATGACCTCGCCCCGTCCCAAGGACATGCTCCAGCCTGTTCCAGTTCAGGTTTGGTTTGACAGCCTGCACTGCCACAGGAATGCCACAGGAATACATATGAACGAAAACCAAGCAATATTGTGCCAAACCTCAGCAGACACATATTGAATTCTATTCACTCAGGACAGCCAAGACAATGTGGAATTACCACACCACATAAAAATGAACTGGCATTCCCTTTGAAATGGCTCACAGGACCAAGGCATTAAAAGGAGATAACTCACCTCCTATTTTGCTTTCTTGGACAAAGAATCTGAACACAAATAATAAAAATAATGCCAAATGTGTCTCTGAGAGTTTCGTGACTGTAGACATTTTCCTCAAAATCTAAGTTTTTGGAATCATCTTGAGATAGACCAAACTTCTGTTTTCTTTTCTACCAAATCTCTATCCATTGTGTTTGGAGAATGTGGTTTAAGAGTATGAAAGTTTTCAGGTGGAAAACAATGTTGCCCCTTAAATTCACCTAAATTTCTTCTTAAATTTACTTCTTTCATCATATATCTAAAAATCCTGATGCCATGGAGATCAATAAGTCACTAACCTTTCTGTTAAAATTATGGAATCAGTACAATGACTTGCCAAAGATCACCCAGGAGCACAGCAGGAGAGCTAGGAACTAATTCTGCGAATCTCAAAATCCTAACTACATCACTTTCAAATCTATAACAATTAAGACATATATTGCATGCCTCTTGGGTGAGAAGGTCATGGAATATTGTTGTTAATAATTGAAAATACTATTGTGATCTCTTGCTTTCCTCACCAAGAAAACGTGTACACAAAAGTCATGCAGAGGCATCTTTCTGGACACAGATGCAGTGACCAAGGAGCAGCAAAGCTCTGGACAGTTTTTGGAAAGCAGCAGCATGCAGACTGATAAGGATGTAGGACATATAAGCGCTAACACTTTTTGTCTCTTATAAGAATTCTTTCCAGTTCTACAGGGTGAATCTCAGGAAAGTTCATATATCAAATCCAAAAAGCCAAACATCACTGCAACAGCTCAGAAAGAAAAGGATAATGTTTGGATCAAAGTACCCGGGTCAATATTCAAAGGAAGCTGTTTTGCTAGATAAACAACTGATATTTTAGTTCTTTCTATTTTCAGATAAAGTAACTACTCCATTTCAATGACAAATTCATCCAAAGATATATACCTGGAAAATCAGAATAACTAACTTACTTTCCTTATTCCTCATAAGAATAGCAGTTTTGAATAGAAGCACAAGACCCACTAGTCCAAAGAACTAGAAGCAATCAGGTCAATTCACAGCCTACCAATAGTATTTTCTTCTTTTAGCAAATTGATCTTGAATGCAAAAGATCTTGACAAAATTACCTTTTCTAACACATCATCAGCACACAAGCAAATGCTGTGATTTAACGAATATAACACTTTTAATTCAAAGTAGTACTTGACATAATACTCAATACATATAGACTTTCATTTAGTTCAATAAAGTTCCATTCCCTACATTCTAACATAATTACATATAGTTTATCTAGAAAACCATATAATTATATCTGCAAAAACATAGTAATTTAAGCAACGATTCTTTATTTTATGAAATATATAAATCCATAAATATAAAATATTATAAACAATTAACCAATTTTTCTCTGTTTGCAGAATTAGTACTCAGTTCTTACATTTTTATTTAAAGTAATCCACACAATTTATGAAAAATTGAAAACAAGCACTTTTTAGGCAATGTAAATCCTAAATTGAGTTCTCTGTGCACTAAAACTTATGAGAAGACTTTAATAAAAACTACTATGCATAACACCAGCTCAGTGACACTGAATAAGAATTAAACAAGAAATGCTTTGCCAAAATGCAGGAATAAAACCCCTATGCATTCATGCTTTGTTCACACAGGCTATTCTTGCTCATGTACTCAATACACACAGTATTTTAAATAGCCTGTCCATCCAATGCAAAATGAGTATGATTAATGGCTAATTGCTCTTTCTTGTTTGCTATCCTCCACATGCTATGATATCAGAGTTCCACAAGGGCAACTGTAGTGGGCTGGCCAAAAAGCCTGGAGGGGAAAATTAAATCCCCTTCTTAAGCAGCAGACTAGCAGTCTCCTCCAACAAAGGCTTTCCTTCCCTTGGTGGTAATGTGATTCATTTTCCTATAAAGAAGAAGGCTGGTATTTCAATGCGTAAAGACAGCCATTACTGTGACATTTAACAAGCCTGAAACCTCTGGCTTTCTTGCTAACCTAGATCTGCCTTAAGGCTATCAGAGACAAAAGAGGCCTTCTCCTCCAGCAAGCATCAAAGACCTAATAAAAAACCAAGAACGAGTAGGCAGTCAGCTTCTGTGTCAGAAATGCAAAATAAAAATATAATCTATGCAAATTTGAGGCATGCAAAAAAATCATGGAACATTGCTTGTGTGTACAGTTGTACTCATAAAACCTGTAATGCACTTTTTGAATTATTCAGCAAGAGGAGGCTGAAAAGCAGCAAAGAAGCTTATTATGTTTGCTTTGCTTCATAGACTATTAGGTGGACAAAAAGAAAAAGGAATTTAGTTACGCTTGCTTATCTCCTAACCTTATAAACTTGGGATTAACAGATCAAAGGAGGATTTGGTTCAGTTGATAGAAAATGGAGCTCTTTTATAGCTGTTTGGTCTCTCTGTCCCTTACGATCAAATGAGCTTAAGCAATTGATAAAATAAATGGGGGTTTGAATTCATGTGGTTTAGTATATATATTTAATATTTGCTGTATTGCATTGTACATTTGCATGCAAAATTAAGTAACAAGTAAAAGAAGATTAAACACTGCACTTTTTTTTTCTGCTTATGCCCTGCTAGTGGAACCCAAAGTGCAAACACAAGGTGCTGTACCAACACAATTTCATTTCCTTCACGATTTTGTGAGGTACGCAGGGCAGCCAATGTACCAGGTGTATAAAGGGTTTGCAATGCTTCATTCCCTCATCTTGCCATTGGCCTGAAAATTAATGCACATCTGACCTCCAGCTGAGGCTCTGCACAATGCTGGGATGTGGAGATGGAAACTCCTGGTCAGAGGTTCAGGCACACTTTGCTCCACCCAGCAGTGACATCAGGCAGCTGCCGATAGGTCACTAGAGATGACAAGGCATGATGCTGCCTCTTTTTTCCCAGCATTCCAAATTGCGATTGCAATGCACTAAAAAGTGACCTTGTGATAGCAAGGACGGTGCTGCTCTTTATTCATTCACCAACTCTGTTATTTTGCACTGGGCTGGGGATGGATGTATTCCTGGATGACTTAGAAAGAGTTTCACCTTTTAAAGGACTGTACATATTCATTATGAATCAAAATTAAATTACACATGCTTTTGAAAGCCGAGGTGAACCCATTTAGCTATGAATTACTAGAAGTTATGTATAATTTCATTAAAAAATGAAATGTAAAATTCATGTAACCCTTCACATGTAAAACTGTTTCTCCATGTCAATTAGGCCATGCAATTTCCAGCTACAAAGCACCACATTTAAAAAAGGAATTAAGTAGCTTGCCATACTAATTTTTCTGTACCAATTACTCACATTGGAAATACATGTTTTGACTGCAGCTTTACCACAAAGTTGTAGCTCTGTTACTCTAAATAGTTGCTTATAGTGAAATTGAATGGGAATTGCACAAACTGCCCTCCCATGTGTTTGGTTAATATAATAGCCTATGGGATTTTTCCAATTGCCAGTTAAGGATTGTTCATAATTTTAAAACAGCTAAAGAAGAATACCAATGTCTTATTTATCCCTCAATACTTTAGCATCCATTATCATTTTGGTTTATTTCTATGATATAATTCTTCTGTTCAATATACTGTATAATACGTTTGAAACCAAGACAGAGCCATTTTAAAACTAGCACATCAAGAACTTGTAAGAGTTTTTACAAGAATAAGAAACCTCATGCCAGAAGAAATTTAAGGAGGGATTTATCAAAGTCATTTAAAAACATGTCAGGGGAAGAAGCAAATTAAGTCATTTTCATGGTAGGAAATGTGAAGTGCAAAGAACAGATAAAGTCAGAATTCTGTGAGTGACCCCTCTTTGGATGGCTCTTCATAGCTAAGGGAGAGGCTGTCACCACAGCTGAGTTAGTGGCTGACTTAGATTGAGGTTTATCCCAGATAAGGTTTAAATCAGGCACTGAGTAGAGAATGGCCACTGTGTTCTAACAGGACAAGTGAAATCAGAACGGTGCAACATTACTGAACTGAAAGGTGCAACTGGAGACATTTCAGACACTGAGGTTGGAATAAACCTTGCTAGATCCTTTGTATATATGCAAATTGCTCATCCCCCCTTTTTTATTGCAGCTGAGTTAAACAGTTGCAAAATGGTAAACTTCTCCAAAACAAATCTGCCAGACCCAGCAGATCCAAAATGTGTGGATCTGAAGGCAACTATATCAGATCTACTTTTCCTATAGTGGATTTTGGTTGGCACATATTAGACTTGATGTTTATGCAACATAATTTTGCACTGCAAATTTGCTGGCACTATTTACTCAGGATCTCAGAAGAACAGGAAAGGAAAAGTAGAAGGAAAAGGAGAAAAAGAGGGGAAAAGGAGAAAGCTTAGCAACGGATACAGAAAGGCAAGACCTACTATGTAAGTTTGAGTATCAAAAAGCCAAGAATGTTTTCCCTAGCTACAGAAGTATCTCAAACAAGAGGATAAATGTTACCTCCTAAAACATACAATTTTTCAGAAACTATATATTCCTTATCCATTTAGGGCTAACATTACAAAGAAGAAATAAACAATACAAGTTGGCTACAGATTTTCTCATTTCATTCAAATGATAGAGTATCATTTGTTTTTGTTGGAAATATAACAAACAACAGCTAAGCAATACAATATTCTTTGTCTACAGCATAGATCTATGTACAATTTCACTAAAATAAATTATATAGACACTGGGGGGATAAAACAGTATGTTAGTGTATTGTATTACAAAGATAAATGTTAACACTTCCAAATTGTTTGGCTCAAGAAGACATACCAAGTGTATTGAAAAAATATCTTCAGGATAACTGGTCTCAATAATTACTATGTAAAGCCTTGGTATTTGCAATCTAAGACAAAAAATAGAAATTGTTTCATTTTAGCAACATTATTTGGTAACACCTTAACAAATCAAAGGACAATAGAAAACCACATTTCCTTTTCTTAGTGTTTAAAAGAAATACAGTGGGTAAAGGTACAGATAGTTTCTGTAACACCTCAAATTCAAGAAGTTTTTTAGTTACCATCACAGGAACTTTTAGAAGTTCTTTATTTTAATATATATTAAACCAATGTGTTAAAAATTGTTGTGTTAAAAAACAAGTCCTCAATAAGAAACAAATGCTGAAGAAGTTGAAATGTAGACCTATGGATGCCCTACTCCTTATCTGTCTTATCATTCCATGCTGTAGTTGCAACATTGCTGAAGCTTTGCTATTCAAAATCACAAGTGAAAAGTTACTGAGAAGTAATTTATGGTACTAAAGTGATTTAGGAATCATCTGTCTCCATCACAGTGCCTGCTGTTTCACCTTGCCTTTAAATGTGTAAGACCATTGGTTATCCAGAAGCCCCAGACTGAAAACTTTTGGAGGTTTTATTATAACTAGACACTGGAGTCCCCCAGTGTTATATGTGCAGTATAAAGTCCTGTTACTACTTGTGCTGTAGAGTCTTAAATTGAAAATGTACTCACTTAGAGAGTGGCACGTTTTGCTGGTTTATAATTACAGAGTGATTCTGTAGATACAGATTAAGAACTGCTGGAATGAAATTTCCTTAGAATCCAAAAGCTCAAATTATGGTTTCTGCAAAGGGATTGCTATTTCCCTCTGCTGATGGACTCTCCATTTTATATTGAATTGGGTTCTTTCTAAATGCATTTGTCATGTAAATGTCAATGTAAGACCTCAACTTACATAGGATACATGCATTCCCACATTGTAGGTACTACCATTGCCATCTTGCAGATCAGTGAGCTGATTCAAAGGAGTGACATGGTGAATCCACGGGCAAGCAAAAGTTGTGACTTAAAGGGAATACCTCTCTATTCTTAAAGGGACTCCGTTGATCCTGTGCAAACAATACTAATTATAAATATTAGATTAAGTCATATTGTGCTATATATAAAGTTCCTCCAATACACAGAATCTTAGAGTTTTACTAGATAAATATTTTCTGCAGTACCTCTAACTTATTTGATTGTCAATCCAAACATAACATTTCTGCAGTATAAATATGCAACAATCTAAAACACCACAAGAACTTTCAAGCATACCTTGGTACTTTCTGAATGATTATGCAACAACTAATGCTTCATAATGACAATTACAGAATTTTACTTTAATGAAAGAACTGCAAACCTGTGTTGAAAAAACCAGCAGGCACATATACAGAATAAATTATATCCAGTTTCTTAATATCTGGTTTCCCCTCTAAAGTTATTGCCAAGAACAGACACACACCGCACATTTTATATCCTACAGTCAAAGTTCTTAGAAGTATTATTAGTTGCTTTCTTTGGCAATGCAACAAAATATACCTCCAACGTTCAGGTAACTGGATATGGTATTAGCTGAAGCAATTTGCTGAACACAGGCTTTCATACTCAAAATACAGAACTCCACTATATCACTAATAAATACTACAGCTAAAAGTCATCAGAGAAAGCACAGTAGAGTCTGCACATGTGAGAGTAACTAAGAGAAAGTCTGGTTTTATTTTTAAATTTTTCACGAGCAGAAAAATCTTCAAGAATTTCAATCTAAAATATTCTAGTTTAATTATGGAAAAAAAATGTTACTAGACTAAAGACTCTTATAAACACTCCCTCTGTGAATTCCTTCAGGAAAGGTTGTGAATATCATTCCCTAGTGAATAGTTTCACTCCCACACAAAGTAAGACAGGAAACAATAACAAGGAGGAAGGAAAATTGAGCAAGACCACTTTATTGCTCGTTACTAGAAGGTAGCATAAAAGGATTGGAGGACTAAGGGGATCTTGAGACCTGAATTATTTGAATGAGTTCCCATAAAATTCCACAGCAAAAGGACACTCGTGCAGGTGGAGCCTGCTTGTTCCCTTCCTCTGTGGAACTCAGGCTTTGCCAGGTCCCCACCAGGTCTTCTCTCACTGATGTAATCTCCTTTCTCTCAGTGTATTCACTTCCCTCACTGCCAATGGGAGAAATACTCTGCCTCAGCAGTAGAGCAGTTTGGTTCTCCCTCTCTTTGGACATAAAAAGACATTTCCTTTGAAAGTGCACTATTTTATGGATTAATTATTCACCTGAACTACTCATTGACAATGGAGTCAACATTATCTGTTTTCTACCCTCCGAAGAACAGTATCAAGGTAATAAGTATAGGTACAAGGGCAGCCCAACACTGCAATGGTCAATTGTCACTTTAACAATTTCTTGTTAAAGATAAGAAAAAAGTTATTAGAAGCATACAAGTGGGGTTACAGAAGATGCTGGCAATAAAACAGAGGTTCCTTCTGGGACAACTCAGATGCTGGCAGCAATCTTGCCAGAAAAATCTCTTATAGCAGCAATATTCAAAGAATAAATGTCAAACAAAGGATTCAGGGACAGTGGTTCAGATGTAGGACTGTACTGCTGATTCCTAATCTACCTGTAATAGCTCTGCCCATGACCAGATCCAGATTCCACCTACTGTGTCTGCTATGTTTTATTACAGCAAGGACTAAACTCCTTGAGGGCTGCAGAATCACTACTGAACCAAGAAACATTAAAAGAAAGGAAGGAGAGGCACACCCATGGTGCTCTAGGAACACCATGACCAAAAGCTAATTATCGTCAATATCTTATGAATCTAAAGGTTACCATAAAGTCTAGCTCCTTCTACTGTGTACCACTGAATGATTTCAATTTACCTGCAAGATAGAAAAAAAAAGACACACAAAATAAAAAATTACAGAAAATGCCAGGTCAACTTATGTTTGGAAAGAAGAATTAGAATTTAAATTGATTAAGTGAAAGTCTAATAACAACCTGAAGTCCAACAGAGGTGCTAGTAACATACATAAGGAGGGGTAATACTAGATAAAAAATAGCTACAAGGAAGCACGGGAGAGAACACACACACCCCCAAGTAGCAGCTCATCTCTTAACCAGTTTAGCAGTAAATATGATAGAACCTACAGATAATCAGCTAAAATCACTCTGTGTCTAGAGCAGTGAAATAAATTGAGGAACACTGAAACACTCACAACCCAAAAAAAAAAAAAGCAACAGTTCTTTGCTTTTAGGCTAGCTTTACCATCTGCAACCTACAAAGGTGAAGAGGCAACAAATATTAATATTCTTTATATTAATATAAAGAATAAATTCCTGAACTGAAGGGCTCCCAAAACCAGGTATTTAGGACTTGAGGCAAATCTCTTCACAGAGATGAAGGCGTATGGAGGCAAGAGCAAAAGAAAAGTAATTCTTTGCCAAGAAAGAAATACTACAGGTTCCTGAGTCAGAAAATGTTTATAGCAAGATTCAGTGCTGATACACAGCTAAATTTGTTTTCTGAGCATCAGACTGGCTGTACACAAGAACTATGCACCTGGGACTCCCAGTGAAAACATACCACCTACTAAGCATTCACTTTGGACAGCACATGTATTTTAAAATGACCAATTAGAAAGCATCTAACTGCTGCCATTTACAGGATTTTTCTCTGCTTCTGAAGTTCAGCTGTAGATCCAAATTAGCAGTCTCATAATATTCATTACTTGTGTTATTTATTTACATTTTTTGAAACCTCACTCCTGCAATTAAGATGCTGATAACATTATTACCAGCAGAAAGAAAGCTTCTCCATTCCTGTTAGCATATTACAGATCTCAGGGGTGCTTTTACAAAAAACAAAGATTCTTTTGCTTAACATTTGGCCATGAAAGATGCTTTCCCAGGCAATTCTGGGACTCTGGAGACAATCTATGCTAAAAAGTGTAATGTTCAGTCAAGATTCAAGTAGACACTTTCTCTGTGTGTATGTTCAGAAGACAGACTGAAACGTTGACAAATCAATGGAATAGAGTCTTACAGCAAAATAAAGTTTAATTTTGGAATATTCTGTGCTGGTTTAAACCTTACTTCTGGAGAGCAGGTCTGAAAACTATCCTCACTGTTAAACTTGGTCTACACTAAAATAACAAAGATAAGATCTCAAATACTCTGTAAGACCTCAATGATTTCCAGAGAAGAATCAGAAGCTCACTTTAAGGTAGCAATATGTTTAATTCAGAAAAGAAAAAATCTGAAAGTTGTAAAAACTTGGTTTTGTTGAAAACACATCTAAATGGGAAAGTTTATGTAATGCTGGTTGATTTTATTTTCCAGAGAAACATTTTGATAGACGGTTTTAATTTCAAGTTGCATGCCTTCAACATACATGTTCTGTGAATATTTTTGCATATTCTCGCATGCAAGAATTATTTATGTGCTCTACAAATAAATATTTAGATACAGGTGTCTAGCCCCAAACTATCTATGCAAAGGTTAGCTACTAGTAAGAAGTAGTTTAACAGGATACATAACTAATATCATTCTTGTACCCCATTCTAATAAGTTATATTAAGAGATATGGAGCACTGTCCACTTTTTTTAGCTTATATTCTCCTGTCCCCTTCTTTTTACAATATCTGATAATTTTCTACTAACTCAGCTCATTATTACTGAATGACACAAATCTGAACTACTTACATATAACTATATATAAATATATACATGCAGATGGGTTATTTGAAGATTTCAGATTAACCAAGTTTATCATTGTAATGTTCTGTTTCTCTCACAGAAAAATACATTAAAATGTTTTCCCTAGTATTTAATTCTAGAACATAACAATCATCTGAATAACAGAAGTTTTAACGAACGGAAAATCATTAAGGAAATATCAAAATCTGTGATGTTATTATTTACAAAGAGAAAAAGTAATCAATATGCAGGAATTGTCAGGTATATGAAACTATTTAAGCTGCATTTACAGAGGAAAAAGATGCAAGTAGGAAATAAGAGGAATTTTTACTATCACCAGATTTTCTTATTGTGAAAAACCCCCATTCAGTGACAATTAAGTACTTTCAAATTTGTGTCAGTTGGGTTGAAAATGATCCCAAAAGTAATTTCTGAAGAAAACATCTAGTAGTAGTAGTAGTAGTATCAAAGATGTTGAAAGTTAAATATTTCTTCATGGGGCCTTAGCAAGTGTTTTATTCATTGTGAATTTTTTGTCCTATTTTTTCCACAATTTCTAACTGGTCTGAAAGTAAAATAAAATGTGTAAATGGCTATATCTTCTATAATAAGAGCAAATTATGCATCTCAAAATGTATATTTGTCAGCTGCTTTCTCATATGTCTTGCTGAGGGTGTCAATGTTGTCCATATTGTTTTCAAAGCACACTAAATTTCTAAGTAGGTTTCCATCGGATGTTAAGTATCCCATCAAACTCTTTCCCACTTACATTAATTTCCCAAGAATTCCATATGAATGAAGCAGCTAGCCATCTTGAATCTGGTCTGCTCACTGGAGTTGCATTCATAACCTTAGATACCTGAACACCTTTGAAAACCATGTCCTTATTGCCTTTATAAATACAGAGGTTGCCTACTCATTGCCTTCTTTCATGCCTTCCACAAAAATGAAATAAGTGATCCAAAGCTCAGGTAACTATTCAGACCAAGATGATTTAATAAGCTCAAACCTAACATATTACCTCCACTGACTTTCAGCAACATTCAGAAATAAAACCCACTTTCTCCATAGCTAAAGCAGACTTTACCATCCCTTCATCTTTATACTCTTACCCTGCTCCACGCCAGATGGGTGCAGGAGTGTGCTGCCTATGAGGATTCACTCACAGAGCTGAAAAAAAAGGCTGAGCTGTTCAAAATATAAAGGAGTTGAAGATTGTCTGAGGCAGTTCTTAATTTGATTGGGATTTAAGCACCTAAGTCCTCTAGATTTCTTTAAATATCTGTTCACTGATGGTCTCAGTGAAGGAAACTGCATTCTGATTAAGTGAACATGATCATCTCCACTAGGAACCCATCTTGGTACCCTTCTGTGTCTGCTTGTTGTTTCATACCAACTCCAACTTGATAATAAACTGTCACACCAAGTAGGACATATTTAGTTATTACATCATCCTTTTGCTGAAATCTTAAAGGCAAGTACTGCAAATCTACCAACTATAAAAAGAAGAAAATTATTATAAAGGATCAAGACAACAATAAGTAAGGCAAACAAGCTCGGAATACAAAGCTTCTCTTGGCAAATAAATGCATTATACAATAATAACTGGGTCCTTTTGCTAACACACTGGTAAAGGAAGCAGTATGGGGGATTTGTTGGGCTTTAGGGGGTTTTTTACTTCTTACTTTGAACAATTCATTCATCATTTAATGAAAATACCTATAAGTAAATCATGGTTCAGAGTGAAGGCAATCTAAATGGAAACGTACCTGAGAGGATGTGAAATGGCTCACTGCATTAAAACAATGCAGGGCTCCAGTTCTGATGTGGTATCAGCAGAAGTTCACTACACAAATTTGTTTTACATCATTTCACCTTCACAGGTGTTTTACCATGTCTGTGTAGTAGACTCATTTAAGCCATAAACTAGAAAAACAATACGTAAATCGGTAACTAACTTGTATATCAAAATATATTAGAATCTAGGCTGAGAAGAAAATCAAAGCAAGCCATATAAAGAAATATAGTGGTGAGTTTTTTGAAACCTATGGCTTAGAAAATTTTGGAGACCACCCACAAACTTATGGCTTTTAAAACAAAAATTACTGTTACAGCCTATTTATAAAAATACTTCCAATCATTGCATCTGGATACATACAGCTATGGCCCATGATCAATGATTTGATATTCTGAAATCTAAATACTGTGCCAGTCAGGGGCCTCCAGCCGATATTTTTAGTGGTCCTACTTGAAATGGTATTGTTATCAAGTACATTGGATTAGAAAATAAACTCTGTTGCTGATACTGAAAAACTGTCAAAGACATAAAAAGCCATTCCAAGCAAATAGTAAATTAGTCTGTGATTTATGCTCAACACAGTAAAATGATCAAAGTCAGATACACATTCTGAAATGCGTAGGGAACCAGAAGATGTACCAGGTCCTGCTAATATACGGAATTATCAAAGACCTCCCAAATGACTTAAGTTAATTCAAGCCCCTTGTTCACTATTAGATTGTTATCATGAAATCTGCCATTCAGTTCCTTACTATCACATCTATGCCAAGAAAGTAGCACACACTGGAGAAAGAGCTGGATTGCTAAACCCTTGCATCTTTTCCTTCCTATAAAAAAAATCTTTTTAAAGAAATGTATTTTCTTTCATGTGAACTTGATGCTGTCTAATTTAATTCTTGATGTTTCTTCCATTGTACGGCAAGGCATCCTTTGAGGAAGGAAAAACAGCTTGTGTTTTGATAACAAACACACAAAAAATAGTTGCATCTCTGCTTTCAAAGAGACAAGCTGTTTTTATTTCCTCTGAAGAAGCTCATTACAATATGATGGACAAAATGTCAGAAATAATTAAGTGCAAAAGGTGTTTTTTTTCTTGAAAGATACCAACAGTTGGAAATGCTGCTGGTTTTTGCAGGTATGTCCCCCCCTTCCCACCCCCCCCCAAATTCTTGGTCACTTAGCATGAATTTATTGCAAAACAAATTAAAAGCAAAAGAAAACTAAGAAGAGAAAGATACATCCAACACAAAAATAGCATTAATGCTTTTACTAAGTGGAAACAAAGTTAAAAGAGCTTGCTGTTGGAATAGACTGTTGTCTGACAGTGCTCACATGCACACATACAAATCCAACTCTTTGCACTTCACAGGAGGAGCAGAGCTCTCTCAGGCTCGAAAGCCTTTTGACTGCTCTCATTTCAGATTGAGGGGGTCGTGCTTCCCCCCACCCTGGGGTCAGCATCGTAAACATCAGCCCATCAAGATAAGAAAGTTAAGGCAGATGATATTAATTACCTGTCCTTTCAAGTCATCCCTGTCTCACATCTGGTTTCCTCTTTGTAACATTCATCTAGGCCAATAAAAGCAGGGGAGTGGGGGAGAACCGAAAACCACTTGAGCAGCTCTGTCCCTCCCCGGGCAGCTGATGGCACAGCGTGCTCCGCTGGCTGCACACTCTCCCTCCCTCCCTCAGACACACACTCAGGGCATCAGGTAATGCTGCACACCCAGGGCTGCCTGGAAATTGAGGTTTGCTCTAGCCAGACCAAAATACTGCCACAAGTTCACTCTCTATCTTTCTCCTTTTTCTATTTTTCACATAAATTGCTGGCACAAATTGGACTTTTCCAGATATATCACATGCGTGTTTCCCAAAGCCTGGCACTAAGAGTCTTAAATAAATCAAATATTGGTGCTTTAGTAATTCAACAGGCTCAATAGACCTCACTATCTGAACATCTCCCCTTGCCTTTATTTCACTACATTACTTGTCACTCAGACCACACAGATGGTAACTTCTCCACCAGCATCTGTCAGGTCTGGACCAGAAGAAAAAAAAATAAGGCAATTGTTTCTCAGATCAAAACATGTAAAAAAATGTCATTTAACAAAACTGTTTAAGCTTATTTCTTCTTTTTTTCAGATTATATCAGAGTTGTTTTTGCTGCTGTTTAAATGAAGCCTTTACCACATTAATTTTGAACAGGAATACTGCTCAGTTCAAAATTTTGTTTCTTCTTATAAATATCACAGAATTAAGAATCACAGGGTAACCCTCAAGGTAATTTCTACTTCAAATTATTTTTTTAATGGAAGGATTTTGCAAATTTTTCAAAGTTCTTTGACAATATCAACAATTGGAAAGTATATTCTTAAGTTCAGGCAAAAAAGCTCATTTACTCCACAGCTAGATTCTCACTAATGCAGCCAACCCATATTAGTTTCAATTCATAATTTGAAGTGAAAAGCAGCATATCTAATTTCCATTCCTTAACCCGTCCTGTCAATACATTTCTATTTGCTTTCAAAGTCTCTGTTATTGCATTTAACTTGTTTCCTGTTATTTTTGCAACCACAAAGCTATTTTCATGTATGTTATACTATCAAATCTAAGGGTCCATTAGCTATATCACATGTGCCTGGAAACACAATGCTAAAGAGTTGTGTGTCTGTTCTAAAAGAACAATATACACACAAGCTTTTATTTACTAAATGAAAGGATATGAGGTTCTTCTGAACTCTTTTCATTTTGTTGCCAAGGACAAACCCGATAAATACTGTGGTGAGATCTGTTTATTGATTAATGTAATTACAGCTATTATCTACAAAGTAAAGTATATGATAGTAATTCTAAGTCAGAGTTATGCAAACAATGTTAATTTCAGCACAGTTTCAATTTATTCAATCATTTCATGCATATCAGTTTTCAAATTGCATGCATTTAATTACATGCTCACATTTACCCTTTTTCCACAAGAACATTGCCTCATTTAGTGGACATTATCTTATCAAAACTTGGGTTAGGCTGTGGCCATATGTGTGACAACAAGCTAATTTCTTGTGTAATCCCTGAACTGCTGTGTTTTTTTCTAATGTTCATTATAAAATTATTTTTCAAAAAAAAGAATGGAATTAATCTTTACAGAACATTTTATATTACTGGGGAAATAATGGTGTCAGTCACACCTGTACCAGTGACTGATGCCAGCAATAAGAATAATCATTTCATCCCTGTTAGTGCAGCACACGGACAGAACAGTACACAACTGATTAGCAGGACTTACTGAGCACTGCAGTGCCATTAACCACAGAGGAGCTGGTTCTCTCCAGCACATTTAAGTCTCAGTGCAATAGGTTGTGGGGCCTGAACTGTCCCATTTACAGTGAGCACAGGTATCTCTGCACACACAGCAATCACCACAGCACACGTGCTCATTGGCATATCTCAAATTTCTGATACAGCCTTTAGGAAAATATCTCCACTGCTCTTTTTCCTATTAGTAAACCCAGGATAATAATATTTATCTCCCTGTTGCATTTAAGAATGTGATGCATAAATTAACCAGCTTGGAAACTGTTTTCAACATAGCAGTATGTAAAAAACAGATTTGGGCTATTATATAAAAGAGCAACTTATCTAGGCTAGTTAAGGGACTGAAATATTCAGGCCACACAATCATGAATCTTCCAAAGATTCTGATTTAACAAGGTGATAACTGTGAGCCACAACCAAATCAACCAGCAGTGTGACTGCAACGAATGTGTCCTTATCTCTGAGGACATAATGTGATAATTAAACTCACAGATACTTTGGAAGTAACACCATAAAATACTAACTAGTCAAGCAATTCTTAGCTTGTGCCTGGATTCAAAGGCTCAGTAGACAGCAAAAGCTGGATGAGAACACTCAGTTATAGAGCTCAGGAGGTAATAAGGTGTTATGGTAATGCTGTGGCACCCAGAAACAATAGATCCAGTACTGCTCTGGCAGGCACACAGATTGGCCTTCTGATGCCCAGCCTGATAAGGGCATGCAATAGTTACACTTCTCTTTTCTGATGGCATGCAAAAATTATTCATTAGCATCCAATTCTCTATACAGAAAAAACTGTCACATATTTTTTACAGCTCTTTCATAATAGCATTGCTGCTAGTTACAGCCTTAAGAATTTTAGAGGCCTGACTACACAGCACGCCTGCTTTTAGCCCAAGATGCACCACCCAAGTTCACCTCGTTTGAAAATGCCAGAACAGCCCAGTTTTCAGCCAGAACAGCCCAACACACTGGTGTGCAACAAAAAACAATCACTGAAATTTCTCCAGTGATAAGTCCATGAGATATCCTGTTACAAGTATTTAAAGGAGAACTCAGATTTATCTATTGATTCAGTAAATGAGTTCAACAATTTCAGATTACAATTATCAGATCTTAAATCAATTAAACGTTTTCAGATAAAATACAGTGAAATCCAATAGGGATGAGCAGTAGATGTACCTCTACCATGGCAATCAGCCTTGATTCTTGTATCCTTTTGACCTTTCCCAACCAGTACATATATCCATTTGAATAGTCTATGTGCAAGGTTAGACAAAACTTCCATTTTTAATTTGATTCAATCCTAGATTTGAATTTGCCAATTTGATTTCAGCATATTTGTTAAGTAAGCACTTTGAAGATTATTATAAGGACTTCTTAGGCTAAACTCACCAATTAACATAAGCAGTTTTAGGTTTTGGCAAATTTTTTAAAAAGCAACTTAGGAATTCAGTTGATGTCAAGTCCTACTTTAGTGAAAAAATAGGAAGGCACGAAAGTTTAAGCAATGGATTAACATTTAAATGATGTTTCTCTCCAGGACATTGCTGAGACATGCTGGACTCCTTGTGTTTATAATGACAGATGCAGGTTAGCCCTTTATCTACAGCAAATCACCCACCGAAAAACGGCTTTGCATCTGCACTATGCCTTTAAATGTCTAGCTAGCAAATGTCAGAACTATTTGATCTGGTTTTACAAAATGAACTTTCAAGACTCTTTGAAAGATGGTTTACACTTTGAAAAAGATTAAAAACTTATGTGTTGATCTCAAATAATAAAGAAGATTCCCATACTTCAGGGGAAAGGAGGTGCACTGCAATATGAAAGTATAAAACCAAGCAAGCAGTCTAATGCTTTCTAGGTATCTTTTCCAGCACAAATTTAAGACAGATAAAGGACACATAAATCCTCATGAACACCTCTTGGTTAGCAACACAAGATGCTTGATAATGAATGAAATATATAGCACCAAGAGCCATGTATCCAGATTGACATAGAAATGAGCAAGGGATTTAGAAAGAGACATCGCTATCAAATTTCTTAGGTGACTGAAATTCCTAAGCACCATTTTAAAACACACTGATCTTTCAGTGTGGCTTTAGAACTTTCATGCATAAACCTTTTCTGAAAGTACTTATCTCATGTTTATTCACCAAATAATGCACTTCTGTCTACTGCACTAAAATCCTTGGTGGCAGATGATCCTTGGATGAATTGTACAACAGTAGCTATGAGTGCACATCCATCCATCCTGCACAGAAGAGCAGCAGGAATAGGTCCAGCAGTAAGAACTAGCACTAGTAACAAGCTTGGGTGTGTGAACACTTAATGAAAGAAGTAATCCAGAAATTTCCATTTATCTTTCACATGAGTAGTTTCTACCTAAGCTGCCAAATATTGAACAACTTTCAACTTCGCCAAATAATTGTTTCCCCACTGTAAGCACCAACACAACTCCTCAATCTCCATTCACTACCATGAGCAGCTGATCTCAAGAAACAACCTCAAGCTTAATAATAGAAGGTGGAAACAGAGACAGGAGAGCCTACAACTGCTTTCCTGTAGTTATTCTACATTTACCTAAAGAAATTACTGGGCTACAATTACAAGCAAACTCCTGTAGCTAAGGAGTTTAAACCTATACATCCTAAGCCCACGTATTTAAGGTTTGTTTTTTAGGGTTTTTTTTGGAGAAACATGCATTCTATGGATATTGATGAAATAAGGTGGCTAAATCACCAGCATAAAACAAAAAAATTAGGGCCAGGTCCAACATTCAGCTCATATATGTTCTATGATAATGGAGATTGTCTACATTTCAATTTTCTTTTCAGAAGGACAAAATGTATTGCAGTGCAGTTCATAGTATTGAGCAGTTAGTTCTTAAGTCCTGCATCTTTTTTCACCTAGTTTTATGGGCTGAGCCCAGCTCAAGAGCCTCTTACAAAGGAGAAGACCTCTCACAATTGCAGTCTGTTATTATTACCTCCTATTTTAAGGTGCACTGACATTTTAATGTCAGCCATACAAAACACAGACACAGAACACATGTGATGTGGAAAAAAAAAAAAGTAATGTCTGAGCTAAACTGAAAAAGCAGCTATATCTCAGTCCAGTTCCAAAAAATCCACTTAACATTCCTAAATATTGCCAGTTAGGAAGACCATTGACTAAAAAAGGAAAAGGAACCATTAAGAATATGCTATACAGGGCAAATGAGATTAGAATACAAGAATGAGAAAAGAATACAAGAATGCTAATGACTACTAATAACTAATATCTAGCATTTCTAAAGCCTTTTTATCTGTAGACCTAAAAAAGCTTTTAAAATACACAAGCAGTACTCTCTTCATTTAATAGATGAGGAAGACGAAGAACCCACTACAGTCTCCAATTTATTTTTATTGGAAAAGGGTGCACTGCTTAGTGCCTAGGGACCTGCCCACTGCAAGTCCTGTTCTTCCAGGTTCTTTACCAAAATCTTCTAATAAAATAGCTGCTGTCTCAAACAGCTTACAAGTGAAATGGGCAGGACAGTTAAAGGATGGGGAGAGAGTAACAATACACCTGGTACTAAGCACAGAGCCCTTTTGGCAAGGGTTTGGGGGGTTTTGCTGTGGGGCAAGGAAGGCTGGTGAATTGAAGGAGTGCCTAAAAGAACAAAAGCAAAAAGACACAGTGAAGAAAGAGAGTGATGGACTGTAGATAGCTTAAAAGAATTATCGGGAGAAATATGGAATGTTGGCAAGGTTAGCAGAGAGGGAAAAAAGCCAGTAAATCATAAAAGAGAGGAAGCTCAAAATGAACTATGCTTTGCAGTTATTATATGAACTGAAGCACCTGTATTTGATGCCTCCTGGTATCTGAATTGATAAGAGACTTTTGCTGGCTCCTCTCTGCAGATACTCTTCCCCAGACAATGGACACCCTAATGACTCTGAAGGACTGATCTAACAATGATGATGGCTACCTCCACACAGCTACCGGGGTAAAATCTGCTAAACATTGCATTCAGCTAGGAAAAATAATTTGTTGGAGCAATTAGGAAGTGAATTAGACTAGACACAGAGAAATATTTCCGTGTCTTTGTATCTGCATTTGTATGCATGACTGCCCCCAAGTATGGGGGTCCTTTGATTCTCCAAACTTGCGGATGTTGCAACAACCTGAAAGCTTAAGAGGGCCTACTGAGCTGGAAGAGGACAGTTTGATCAGACAAAGCCTATGTCTGAAGAGCTGTGGCAACAGACAAAAATCAGGAGTGAAAATGCACAAAATATCCAGGACATAAAGGAAAATCCTAAAAATTATTATTCACATTACAGCAGTTTTTAAGACACCCCATACCACTTTACAGGTACGCAGTGTGAAACAGTCCTGCCTCACAGAGCTTCCCATCTAAGCAGATATGCAAGAGAGGTAAGAAAGAGAAATAGATGCACAGAGCAGGCCAGCAACTTGCTCGTCATCTTACAAGCTGAGGGCCAGGAGATAGAGACAAAACTTTTAAAGTGCTGGTATATGAGTTAGACAGCTAGAAACAACAAAACTAGAAAAGTTTAAAAAGGTAATATTTGTCAATGAGACATAAATTTTAGGTCACGTAAGCAACT
>WAAE01009118.1:0-37613 GCA_013400495.1 Nicator chloris
AGCAATTAAATTAACAACAATTGAAGAATTATTGTACCAGCAGTTTCTAGCTTTTGAATGAGAATTTTGCACATCTGCCACTTTGAACCTCACTTGAGCAGGGTTTCCTTGTTTTTTCTAGTATCAAGTTGTGTAATTGAGAGAAGTGAAGCACACAGAGTGTAGAGTTGTATGAATAAGAAAAGAACTGAAAATGTGTCCTGATTGCTTTCCAAAATTGCAAACAGGTTTCAGATGTTATTTCTACAGGCAAGGCAGGAATAGAAACACAGGTGCTTAAAGGGAAATAGCTCCAAACTGTGAAATTACTGGGGTTGACAATGTATTTTCCTCCCTTAACTTTTATAGTTCATCTACATTTCTGTGAAGATGAGACTGTTGAAAAAGTCTACCCAACCTCACAGTCCATGCATAAAATGGATAACAAGTAAATTGCACTGGTTGCATCTCAAAAACAGGTCATTTCAGAGAACACAGCCTGCAAGTGACTCAATGCAGTTACTTCATCCTTGTATTTCACTTTGGAGCCTGCCCATTAAAATAAGACACTGTTTTCCTGTTTATTTTAATGCAAAACATCATGAATCTCATCAGGGCAGATGTGCAATATTGTATAACTATTCCAAAGAGCAAATGGAAAGAATGATGAAAACATGATGTCTGCCACAATAGGACACAAGAAATAAATTACATTTTGATATGGATAAAAAAACTTCATGCATAAAAACAAGCAATATGACCAACCTTTCCCAGCCATTCCCACATTATAGTGTAAGCATTTCCAATATTCTCCTAAGAAGCAGCTGAAAGTCCAGGAAAACCAGAAATGCTACTGACAATTTTCACTTATCACTGCTTTGATTTTTTCTTTATTGTAATTAAGCGATAACATTCACTCACTTCCAAAATATTGGTAGAGGAATGACAGTATTTCCTGAGGCAGAGGAAATGAAATTTCCAAGGTGAACTGCTGGCTACTTAAGATAACTAGTTTGGGGGCACTGACATATGTATTGAATCACAACACCAAAAGTGGATGTAATTAAATGAAGAAGTTCAAGTGAACTCCTCTACTGCAACACATGCAATGCAGACAAAAATGAAACCTATTTTAAATTAAAACTTTAGGGAGTAACACAAAGCTCATCTTCCAAGAAAAAAATACTTGAGAAGACAAAAAATATGAAGTTCAGCCCAGCCTCTTGCAAAGATAAATGATAAACTGAATGATGAGCTTCAAAAGCCATAGCAATTGTGAAATGAATCAATTACATTTATTGGTTGGAAACAATAGCTTAGCTTTGGATGTATCAGTTTAAGAGAATGAATAATTCTCTTGTAATTGTAAAACTCAGTAATTGTGATTACAGTTTACTAGCCTGTGATTTAGCACACCCTAATTTTTTTTCCCACCTCTGCCACAGGTAGGTTGGACAAGATTGTGTTTGGCCAGAACAGGCAGTCCTCATGTTTCTTGCCTTTACAAACCAGTGCTGGTAACATTTCACTTCTGCTAAAGAACAACGGGGCAAAAGTCAGACTCATCTCAAAGTATTTTTTTGAATTTTTTTGTTATACTGGTGGAAGTCTGTAGCACAACTCCAGCTTAGCACTCTTGATTTTAAAAACAAGCTAAATCACTAAAATGGGAGCTGTTGAGAAATGGAATTCCTCCAGTCATAACACTTCCAGTAGAGACAGAGAAAAATAGGACCAGAAAGACACAGTTAACCCTCAATGAAGAAATAAGTAAAACTCCTTTTTTCTGTTCTCTAGCCCATCTATGTAAATAGATATACCTGCTGATTCATTTAAAGGTAATAAATACATAAGTAATAAATAAACCCCCAACCTCAACAGTGACAGACATCAGGCAGCTATTCTCCAGGCAGAGAAAACAGAAAAATAAATTATCTCCTCTTCACAGAACACTACACAAAATGAGGTTGTAATTCTACAACCCAAGACCAGAAAAGTACTTTGCCTAAGTGAAGAGTGCAGAATTGGGCCTGTACAGATACAAGGTCAGATACATTTCACACATTACAGCACGTGTCTCAGCATGGGGAACAGACTGCCCAGAGAGGCGGTAGAGTCTCCCTTGCTGGAAGAATGATGCTGGAAGATGATTCAAGAATCATCTGGTCACAATCCTGTGCTTTCAGATGACACTGCTTGAGCAGGAAGGTTGTATCAGATGACCCAGAGAGATCCTTTCCAATCCTATTCATTCTGTGATTCTTTGATTTGCTTTCAGAAAAAAAGGTGTGGTATCTGGAAAGTCAATGCATTATACATAATGCAAAACAAGCTGTGGTCTGCTGGGGACCCCGTCTGTGTTGCTGAATCCTACAGGCTTTTAGTTAGCAGCTATGGCAGAAAACAGCAATCAGCTCAGTTCTGCAGTCTGATCAAAATGCTGTTCTTACAACCTCATAGCATCCTATTATCATAGTAATGCTTTTTGTTTCATAAAATCAGCATTTCAATTTCAGTGAAGAGCCGTGCTGCACAGGGTAACAGCATGTGACAGTCTCTCTTTCAGAAGACTTTAGAAGAAAATGGAAGTAGGCAAATATATAAAGTACATTTGAGGGGTACAGAGATATTGATTTTACAATCACAATTTTCAGAATGCTTGTGAGAGCAAAGTGAATAGCGTGTTTAACAGAAGCTCTTCACCGCTATCTAGGCACTCTAAAAGTGGAGACAGGGTCAAAAAGCACTAGAGGGAGCTGCTGCTCTACGTGGATTCTTGTATTCAGCACAAATTGCTACCCGCTGGATCGAGACGGGTGTGAGCACACATCTGGGCTCTCCTGCACTGAAATAACAGTACTCAAAACCACCATCAGACAGCAAGGATGCATAGCACGAATTCTGAACCAGAAGGGAATCAAAGAACACCTTAAAAGTCTATAATATGTAATAGACTTTAAACAAATACTCAAAGGAGCAATATATTCCATAGGTTTATAAAAAAAATTTTTTTATAGCTGATCAATAAAAATCCTCATTGACTCCTTGCCTTTTGTGAGCACAGGATTTCTTCCAAAGAGAAAAAAACTAACATAAAAGAAAGGATAGGGAAAAAAATAACACAAAAGAAAGGATATCTGGAAGAAATTTCATAGAGAGTCCCACTTTAACTGAGTAGTTTCATTACCAGATGCCAATCAATCTATGTTTCTGACAGTGATATAGGTTTTTAACCAAAGCTATGCTGATGATGTTAAGGGACTAGAAACTCACACCAAGCATTAATTTTACTGAAAAAAACAATCCCTAGAAATTAGGTTGGAATAAAAAAGAAAAAAGATGAGATATTGAGAGAAGGTTAGAAAAGTTTTAAATGCTGCCATGCGACAAGCAGATTTTTGACTGTTAGCAGGTGCTTTTACATTCCTGCCACACGAAAGCACAGCATCTACACTGACTGCAAATTTTGTAACTTTCCAGTTTTCTTTAATTTTACCCCAGTCTTTTCCCCACAAATCCCTATATGCACATATTGCTATTAGGACTGTCCTTTTTAATAAATACCTGGAGTATTGCATTTCCTTCTCACAGTTTTTGTGTTTTAATTTTTTTTCTTTTTTGTCAGTACTGAGCACTTGACTGTTCTAATATCTAAATGAAATACTTAACATCATGGCACAAACTGATAAATAAATTAGGTAAATTTATAAATTTCAATCACATACTGCATGCTGTAGCTACCCTCACAACTAATGACTGAATCTCCTTTTTATCAAACACAAATTTTATTTTTTTGAAACATCAGCCAACAGCCAAACTTTTTTATACTGAAGAGCCTAATTTTTACATATTCAGTCAATCTGTTAACCACTTTGTACCCTGTGTATGCCAAACTTATGACAGCAACCACCCTGCAGGTGTGACTGCTCTGCTGCACTTTGGAACAGCCAAAGTAGGGGCTAACAATGCAACCATGTGCATGCAGAAGCTGCTTACTTTTAGGAGACAAGGGTAACTGGAAGCACAACAAAGCTGAATATAGTTTGAACCTTGAAAAAGACAGAGGGAATGATGGATGTTGTTGAAGTAGGTTTTTTTCGTGCATACAAGATCTGGCTCTTGAAATGTGGGGATCCTGCCAATGCCTGTTAGCAGGCATTACTGCTTTTAGAGTATGCCTTTTCTATGTGTTATGTTCTCAGCCTTGGAAGAGGAACACAAGATGGTGGTATAGCTGTATCCAAAGCAAGGAGTGCATCGAGAGAGTTATACCAGAAACAAATACTTTAAACCAATATTTAAGCCATGACTGTTCAAGGAATGCTTTTCTGAATGTGGTGCTAGGCTGCAGTACTCAATACAGAGTTCCTTGTAGTGATGCTGCCATGCTGACAAAGTTGAGCTTTCCACTTGCTGTAAGAAAATCTGAGATATGTCTCAGTAATAAAAGTGCAATTTAGCTTCCACTCAAGATTTCTGGTACATCTGTCAAGCATCATATATCTCCACAAGCCTGACCTGCCAGCAAATCTAGGATGACAGGAATCTGTAACACAGAAACAGCTTTTCACTAGCTCACAAAAAGTTAAGTAGATTAGGTCTAACATTGACCTCTGCTATGGTTTGCTTTTTCATCCTTTAAAGGTTATATTTGGCACTTGAATTAACAAAGATTCTGCATCACTCCTTTCCTGTGTTTGGCCTCCTGCAATCTGCAATACCATTTCAGCTTTAGGACTAATTAGGACTGTGTAAAAGACTCAAACAAGCAAGGCTTCCATATGACTGCATGCAGGGGAAAGGAGTGAAAGGAAGGGATTTTTAACTGTTTGGTTTTATGCAGGATAAATGAATTCCATCATAAATGCCTCTATCTGAACACATTTTGCAAGAAAAAATAATTTATGAAATCTATTCAGTTTTTGTTTTGGATGAGGGTAGATGACATCTGTTTCATTTTAGTTGTATGCCATGCAGTAGTACATTATTCTCTTCTCTACATACAAGACAAGGTTGAAGCATATGAATCAAATGTTCAGATGCATAAACCACTGGCCTTTATCCAGGTAAGCAAAAAAAGGGATTATAAATTTTTTGTTTTATATTAAGAATGTAAAGCAGCAGAAGTTTACTTAATCCACAAATAGCTGCTTTGTATTTGTGCATGACAACATTTTTACAATACAATATACAGAAAATTTTACAAATATGACCAAGTCTTCCTCTACCAAAAAAGGCTGCTTTCATTCATGCATGACTTGCATTTTAAGTCCTTTATCTTAAAAAAAAAAAAAAAAGAGAAGAAAAAAAATCAGAAACCTCTTAGATCTGAGCTAAACCCTTTAGTTCCTCATATTACAAATCCTTTCATAAAGTCATGTATTTCTTAATCTTTTTAATTCTTCAGTCAACTCATTTGAACTACAGCTGAGTGCTCATTCCAGTGCTGGGTATAATCCTCCCCATCATTCAGACAGTTGGCACATGCTTCACACAGTCCTTCATCTTTCAAATTATCCCTCTGAGACAGAAATTATCCCTTCTTCTACAGAGCATCACGCAATTTGCAAGGGGAATGAAAGCACAGTATTCACAGCTAGCATACATGGCCAGTCTTTCTTTGAAATGCCAATTTCTGCTTCCTCTGCTGAAGTTTCCATCTTGTTCTTTCCCTCCTGTGTAGTCCCTCCTACTTGTGGACCCAGTCCTTTAATTTTTGCTGCAACGAAAGGCTACCAGTAGTGGCTGCTTAATACAGCAGGGTACACAGAGGTGAATTATTTTCAACTATAATTATGATCCAGTAACCTGCTACAAAAGAGTTAACAATGTCCAAGGACAGAATGAAAGTTTCCCATTCCCCTGGTTAGTTACTCACAGGAGGTCCTGGTGGCCCTGGTTTTCCTGGAAGGCCTGGTTTGCCTCGTCTCCCCTGGAAACAAAAAATTACAACAGACACTTATAAATGCTGTGGTTAGGGACTGAATTGGAATAAGAATTTTAAGAAAAGATTTATTGCCTTACATACTAGCAAAAAAATAATATCAAAACCCATCCAAAATGAATACTCTGTATCAGTCACTGCCGTACTATCTGAGTAGTTCTAGGATTGTTTTGAATAGTTAAACTGTATTTGCATCCCCATCCCAGTAACAATGTCACATTTTAAAGCTTTGTCTCAATATGAGTGCACATTGACAGGGTTCTTAACAAAGTATCTTGATGAGGTGTAATGAAATTATATTTGTAGGAATACACTGGAGCCTGGGATGTTAAACTGTGCTGCAGCAGTCTGACTTGAACAGTCAGTACATATGTGCAATATTATCCAATTAACAAACACACATACCCCTCTTCTCTGGGGTGTGATAATGAGCACAAAAGCCAGAGATTTATTTGCAAAAACTATTCACCTTCTTTGTGCAATTGCTACCATCTGTGTATATATAATGCACACGCAAAATCATTTGCATTAAAACATAAAGTCCATAAAAGTCTACTTAAGGGAAACTTTCCACTCAGTTTCTAAAAAACACATGCATATGTAACTATTACAATTTTTTAGTACAGAGTTTGCTTGAACAACTGTTTTTACATATGCTTTTTTTTTTTATGAAGATCAACATAAAAATGGAAGTAATTTACAGGAATTAACATCTTTATTGCCAAGCTGAAATCTGATGCACATTTTTTAGAAACAACAGCTGAGAACAACTAATATCTAGGTGCAAATGGCAAAGAAAAAATGTATTATATCCATTAAGAGTAAACTTTTCTCTTGTATATGGCAAATGTAAATTAAGCATTAGGGGGGTATCCTGCTGAAAACTTAGCTTAAAAAGTGAAGACATAAAAATTCTGGCTGACGGCTCACAATTAACACATAGGGGTCTTTCTGTAAATTATGTTCCCTACTTCTAATCCTGCTTCTGTAGTTTATTAAATAACCCTATCACACAGACTGCAGAAGTATTCTCAGGAACAGAAAGTGAAATCCAGTTTTGCTCCTTCCAGGTGAGAGCCCTGGTCTGTAGGAAAGCACTCACATGCTCTGCTTTTCATTAATCTTGATCTATCCTAAGTGGATGTCAGTAAGGATGGAAAATCCTTCTCCCTCACACCCTGCAGCTCTCCAGGGCAGGCTCTTGCCTACAAGCCAGGGACTCTCCTGGGAGAGGTAGGTATCTCAAGCCCTTGAAGCCGAAGAAGAAACAGAACAAAGATTGTGTGGATGTGTTTCAGCCATCGGGCTGGTGCCACACAACGCGTACATGGCCACCACGGTTTTACCAACGTCCTCAGTCAGCGTGTTTTCAGGGCAGCGTGAAACAAAACCACCTCAGCATATTTGCAGTGCCAAATTCCTGGGTCTTAACTAGCTGAGACATTTGTTATGTGCTGAGCTGTTTAATCCCGGCAGTACTTGCACATGCAGGGCTCTAACTGGGGCAGCTAAGGGTAAATTGTAGAAGCAGAATACAGAGCTAGGTGCCTAGACTGGGCTCAAGGCTCCACTGGCCCTTACTGCCTGCCCAGCATGTCCTCTGCTGCCCTGGTNAAACAGACTGAGAGGTAATAATGTAATAAACAAAGATAAATTGCTCCATACTTTTTAAATAGTCCCTCTGAGTTATAATGGTCTACAGTGCTGACTTCTTGAAGCACCTTCCTTTTCCTGTTTGAACTTATTTAAAGTATCCTGAGGATGACACTTAAAGTCACAGCAGTTTAAACAAAGTATCAAGGAAGTGTCAGGATGAAGAAGACTGGGCTTTGACTGGCAGACACAACTGTGAACGAGGTGTTAATTACACAGGAAAACATGGAATATGTTGGGAAGGCAACTTCATCTCTGTTTACAAGATGAACTAAAATGTGATTTATGACATAACAACGACAAGACTTGATGAACTTTCTGAAAAAAAAGTTATAAAAAATGAAAACTGTCATTTATTAATTGCTAGAGCATATACCCAGTGAAACACAGAATAAATATTTGCCCCACTTTTTATCCCATCATTATATTATTAGCCATTATGCAATGTTGCATGTAAAACAAATACACAGATCAGTATGAGGCATAAGCTTTTTATAGAGTAGTAAAAGTCCTTTTTTTGCCTCCGAGCACCTTTATAAACTGTTTGGTATTTTAAATTTAATACAGAAATGTATGAGAGGCCACTACCTTTCAGCAATGCCTTTCAGACACAGAGACTTCAATGTTAAGAATACCCAAAGCTCCACCTACTTGTCAGCACTCCTGCTTCTCTATGACTTCTCAGCATCAGCAGGGAAAAAAAATAAAATATATACTATGGTAACAGTGTAAGTAAAAAAAAAAAAAAAAAGTCCGTATTTTTGTTTAGGGTAATTAAAATAATTAGAAGAATGTTTTTGACAAGGCCATTATGATGCTGCCTTGAGCAGACCATGAGCCAGACCATGACTAAATATTTACATTTTGATTTTGAGTCATCCTTCTGGCAAAAAAGAAGTGAGAAACATCTCAGTGCCCTCTCTGGTTTATAGAGTGGGCTTAGCAGAGCCACAGTTCCCACCACCTGCTCAGCAGTGGGTCTTGGTAGCCCCATGAGAGCTGTCCTTAGTGCCACTCTGCTGTGCAGAGGGCTTACAGCCCACACAGGAGGCCTGTTACCTTTACTTAGGTATATATATACCTAAATAATGCACCTACGAGATCACCGAGCAAATACTGAGGTTACAAAACCATTCAAAATATAAATAAATGTCCTAGGCATCACATTGTTCCTTTAACTAAATAAAAAATGCACTACCACCTACATTCACTTAAAACCGGTATGTGGTGTCAACAAGTTGTCTAATGCTACTTAGAATACCTGAAAAGGACCAAAACAGTTGTTGGTTACTTCCTTTGTGCTGCATATATTTTGGCTGCCAATCAATGGGATAAGAAGTTTTCTAAATGTTACTGATATTTTATGCTGTCCCCCTGACTACTGAAATGCCAGGCCCCAACTAATTTGTACAGCAGGCTACTTTCCTCTTTCCCAAAGGACAGACTTCAGCTAGATCATTCAAATGACAAATCATTCAAATAACAACTGCTTGGTTAGGGGCAAAAAGAGATAAAATACTAAAAATAAAGTCAATGAGAGACTGTGCTTCAGGAAACCCAGCTGAGTGCCTAGCTGAAGTACGTGGCCAGCTGCTTTCTTTATTCCTCTCTTCCTTCACCCCTTCTGTGAATTGAAATGACTTGATGAGCTTTGCCTGACATGAGATGGAAAGCTGTTCAGAAGGGAAGCTCTGGCCATCCTCCCACAGGCTTTGTGCTCTGGTTCTGACTGCTGCCCCTGGGTACTGCTGCAGGTCCAGCACACAGAGAAGGAATACAAAATCTGTATTGTAACCCGCTGCTGTATCATGCCATATCCAGCTATTCACATCTCTCTAACTGTAGAGGAGTAAGATCTCTAATTCTAGTGTTTAAAAATAATCTGCAGATTATTTAAGGATAAAATCAAGCAGTTGTGTAGGATTTATGGAATTAATAATTTAAAGACTCTACACTTGTGTATGAAGGCAAAATAGAATAGAGTAAACCATGTGAATTTTCAAGGGAAAGTGCTAATTAGTGCTTCTTGAAACACATCATCACATTTCAAAACAGGAATTAGTTCCAGGGAAAGTAGAAATCTAGGCTCTAAAGTCTTAGCTACCATAGCTGTTATACAAAATTAATGAGGTTCATGTAATATTTTTGCCAAGATAAACTATGATTCTCTTGGTTAATCCTCAAGACCAGACTTAAAAAGGCACAGATATAACCAAAACAGGAGGTGGGTGGGGAGTTAAAGACCCCTGTCTCACTGTGCCTAAACCACAGATGCCCGTCAGCACCTTGGGTACCTAAACACAGCCACACGAGTGGAGCTCTGAGCAGTTAAAAAACTGTTCCTCCAGACGCCCAAAGTTGCCACCAAGCAGCCAGACAAGTTCCAGTGCCTACACGAACTCAGATTACAGCAAGGGTTGGGATATTCTCTCCCCTAAATTGAAAAAACATGTTGCAGACAATGAAACCTTGTTAACCTCAGTAATATGGTGTTAGGATCTGAATGTACAATCCCTTCTTCAATCCTATTAACTTTGGCCTTGAGGATGTATTATGGTAACAAGTACATCACAAATTAACCTCTGCATTAGATGTTAAACCTGAACAAAGTCACAGGAAATAGGGCCAGAAGGCAAGAAATTGAGCCTTTTGCAGAAATCAAGTGCAAGTCTGTTCATCATACCCCACTAAAACCTTTCACAGAAACATGGCTCATGGAAGAATAGAGCACACAGAGCCTAATCCCCTGTTCTGGGAGAAAAGTCAGTAGGGAGCTCCTCACTGATGCTGAAGCATTCCCGTGCTCAGTCTTGGATTTCCAAAATAATTTTAGGAATGATTTCCAAAATCTCTAGTTTCTTCATTATGGCATTAATAAAATGCTTAAGGGGAAAGCCTAGCCAGACTACATAAAATTGAAATGAATTTAACAAACAAAAAAAGTCCTTAAACAGGCATAGTAATGCCAAGAAGTCAAATGCCATGACCTCTTTTGCCAACAAATCACTAGACAAAAGCCATCACAATTTTTCAAGTGTATCCATAAAAGTTCAATTTTATTTGAAAACACTCAAAGAAATAGTTTTCAACTGCATTTAGATAGTTTTTACCTTAATTTTTAATTATGAGATATAATTTCTTATTCTCTCATGTTTCTATACCTTCGCATAAAAGACATTAGCAGAAGTATTAATAACAGAATATTTGGAAGAGAGTCTGAAATTCTAAATGAGCCTCTTAAAAGTTAAACCATTTCTGCTATTCCATTAAAAGTTAGATTTTAATTTCTACAGTGGAAATTAACAAGGGAAAAACCAGAGTTTTCCTAATTGACAAATCTGTTTTAGCGTTCTAAATTACAACCTTTTCATTCCATTTTTGGATGCCAAAGTGGGAAAAAGAAATATTTTTAGGCTGTATCTTAATTTACTGGCTATATACTTCAAGGTAGAGACATTCTGGGAGAAAAACTGTTTTACATCAAGCATTTTTGGACTGTTAAATGTCAGGGTGAAGGAACATACAGAACTCCAACTTAAAGACGAAATCAGATTGGAGCTTTGCATGATTAAAAACAACTTGACAACAAAGTCAAGAAGGACTGAGAAGAGTAAAAGAGATTCTAAAACTCCAGAGATTTAGCTGTAAAGAAAATGTTTTGCATTGTGCCAGGAGGCTGACCTGCAATGCAGACATTATCATTGTTCTGTAAGGTTTGTTTTATAATTGGTTAAGTACAACATTTATTCACTGAACTAGAAAACAAATTATGTCAAAGGAATATTTAAGTTTTAGAAATCAGATAAATGCAATCTGAATTTAAATTAATTTTGATGCCACTCTAAATAATTATGTTAAGAAAATCTAACAGCTCTCCATCCATTTATTTTCCACTCTGTCAAACTAACTTTACTCATGGTTGATTAGAAGAACTTGTAATCTCAGAGAGTAAACTGATTATTAGCATAAGGCAAATATTGCAATACCACAGGGTCCCTCCAAACATGTAACTTTAGTGAAATCGGTGTTGAAATACTAGATATGACAACAGATTCTCAGTTTTATGAGGTGTTTAATTTATTACTAAGATAATGCTAAAATAACTTCCTCTTAAGTGAAGTATTTGCTATTATAAACACAACTATTGGAAATAAGGAAGTTCTTTCAAAAATATTTACTTCAGAACACCTGCAACATCCCAAGGAATATAGAGTCAAGGATATGGCTGTGATATTGTAGAAAGATTTTTACATACTTGAACCCAATTCACCACTGGAACCAGGGAAACCACCATGATGGAGAAATAATCTGTTTAAATACATATAAAAGACGTAAAAATTTTATTAATCCATAAAAATGAAGTTGTTGGCATCTACACTGAGAATAAGCTAGAGCTAGTCAAATAAAAACCACAGAATTGTCTGGGTTGGAGGAAACTCTTGAGATCACTTCGTATAATCCCTGCCCTCAAACAGGATCAACTGTCCAGGACTGTGTCTACTCAGCTTTCGAACATCTCCACAGATGGAGACTCCACAACCTCTCTGGGCCACCTGCATCAGTACGTGATGAACTTCACAATAAGAAAGTACTTACTTGTGTTCAGATAGAATTTTCTGGGGTTTGTTTTTGTTTTTTTTTTAAATTTCTTATCCGTTGCCTCTTGTCCTGTCACCAGCTACTACTGAGGAGAATGTATCTCCCTCTTCTTTATTCCCTCACATCAGATATTTACACACTGATTAGATTCCCACTGAGCCTTCTCTAGGCTGAAGTCCCAACTCTCAGTCTCTCCTTTCATGGAAGTTTCTCCAGTTGCACTTTGATGCCCCTGAGGAAGTCTGTATCCTTCTTGAGGGGGTCTCATCAGCTCTGAACAAAAGGGAAGGATATCTCCCTTGACCTGCTGGCAGCACTCTTTCAAATGCAGGCCAGGCTGTTGCTGGGCTGTTTTATGCCACAAGGATGCACTGCTGGTTCATGGCCTGCTTACTGTCCAAACAGTTCTTCTAGACAAAGCTTTCTTCCACACAGTTTGTTTCCAGTGTATGCTCATATCTGGGGTTATTCCTCCCTAGATGCTGAATTGTGCATTTGCTCTTGTTGAACTTTGTGTGACTTCTTCAGCCCCAGTTCTCTGCTATATTCCACCCCTTTGTCCAGGCTGTTAATGAGGACACTGGACAGCACCAGCTCTAGTAGCAGCCGTGGGATACACCACTAATGACTCATCTCCAAGTGGACATTGTGCCACTAATGAAAATTTCTGGACCTTGTTTTTCAGTCTCCAATCCACCTCACCATCCACCCATCTAACCTGTACTTTGTCAGCTTGTCTATGAAGATAATGGGAGATAATGTCAAAGGCTTTGCTAAAGCTGGGGTTGGCATCCACTGCTCACCTCTCATCCACCTGCCTAGTCACATCATGGAAGAAAGCAATGTATTTGGTCAAGCAAAATTTTCCTGTCATAAATCCATGCAGACTATTCCAATCACCTTCTTGTCCCCCATGTGTTTGGAAATGGTTTCCAGGAAGATTTCCTCTTTCACATTGTCAGGGATTGAGTTGAAGCCTACCGGCCTGTAGTTCCCTACACCTTCCTTTGTGAAGATAGAAGTGATATTTGCTCTTTTCCAGTCTTCAGGAGCCTCTCCCAGTCACCATAACCATTCAAAATAATCAAGAGAGGATTGTAATGTGTGAAGCCCTATGGACTTAGGCACCTGTGTCCTCCATCTGGGTACAAAATCTGACAGCAAACAGCTGTCAGTGCTCCCTCAGCAGCGCTTGGGTCCTGTGCCTTGTGACCACCATCTCTAACGATGTGCATGCTGGACAAAGGTTTGCTGGGCTCTTGGTGCCCTCCTGCATGAACTGCTGTGCCACCTGCTGCTTCTTCCATGGCTGCACAAACTGCTGCTCCAGAGTCCTCACCCTGGCACAGGCAGAAGGGATCTGACCTCCCTGCTGCAGCACCCGCTGCTCAAGGACAGCTGACAGAGTTTGTCAGAAGCTAGCCTTACCTCAGCCTCACCTGGAAGCAACAGGCATCCTCAGTGTCCTCAGAGGCTTCCCAAAAGTGCCCAAATCCCAGAAAAAGTGCCTAGGAGCTCAAGAAGGCATCAAGAGGATTGTAAAGAAGCAGAAACTGCTGCACAAGCTGCTGTGTATTTCAGCTGCATGCTGGGCCTGGCTCTTCTAGAGGCCAGCTGAGAATGCAAAATCACCCTGTCTAGATTTCACAGTAGAGCTGTCTAATAAAATTGCCTTGATCCCTCACATTAAGAAAATTTTTGGAATTCACTGAAGTATTATTTTTAAAAATGGAATAATTTTCAAAAAAAATATTACTTATAAAAATTGCACCAAGTTCAGGGAAAATCCCTGCTACAAAGACATCCAACTGAAACGAAGCATTACTTTTGAAAACATTTGGAATTGTATTTTGGAAATATAAACTTCACTGCATTTAGCATACTAAAGGCACAGTCTGGAAAGCTCTATGCAGCCTGTAAACTATAGGTAGTAGAAATTTTTAAGAATACACAGCATCATGGCAAAATTATATGAAGACTTCAGAAAAATTCTGTGCATGGGAACTGAAGGCCCCTAGTTGAATTTTTTTTCAAAAAATCAATGGAATGGTGATTTGATTATAGAGAAAATACTCCAAATACCTCTTCAATATAGAGAAGACATTAAAAAACCCAGTTGCTGGACGCTAATGAAAGATTAGTTGCATGCCCAGTGTAAAAGAAAATGCATATTTAGAAATGTGTGATTGACAAGAAACACTGGAAGAAAGAATTCAAGGAGACTTGCAAAGAGTCTGTTGTTGATGTTCTTTGAAGTGGAAGCTGGACTTCTGCAAAAGATGAGATTACCTAGAAAGTGCAGGATTATTGAGAAAAATAATAGTTCTGCATAACACAGGAATCCAGGAAGAGGGCATAGTAGTCCACTGTGGTTTAAATTCCAAGCAATGCTAGGTTAGTATCTGATCTTACTATTGTTTATGGGTTGTTAATATTGGACCAGGGACTTTTCTGAGTAATGTGTAATTACTTTCTGAAGCTCCTGATGTCATTCTGAGCAGTTGTGTAATAGTATCAAGTTGCTGCAGCAGTAAACTGCCTGAAGCCAGCGTGATGGACACTGAAAACTTATGTATGAACATAGTGCCTGCCCACAGAGAAGTCTAGTGTTTCTCATGCAGGAATGAGGGAAAAGGAATGAGGAGCTGTTGCTACTGGCCCATTTCTTTCAGTGACCAGAACTAAAACCCAAAGCTCCTGCTGAGTAAGGTCTCATACCTAACACAAACCACTTCATTAAGGATCAAAAACCTTCAAATATGTTATACAAAGTCACTACTTTTAGAGCAAGAGGAAACTCTAGACATTTTTAAGAAGAGCAAAGGTTTGAGGACTCTTTGAGCCCACAGGAAAACATGACTGACTAACAAATATGAATGCTGAGTGGCAGTGGGTATCTTGGCAAAAGGAGAAACACAAGGACACTACATGCTCACACAAAATTTAACTACATTCACTGATGACGTTATCATGGCCCTTTAAATGAGTATTTTGTAATTCTCAGGTTGATTGAAGAATCAGAAATAAGTTCACAGTGTGCTCTTTGAATATGGCCAGGTTGTGATGCAACCAAGTTATGATGTCTTCTGCCATAACAATTACTTTTGCCTTCAGAGTAACAGTCTCATTAAGGATGGACAAGATACGATGGATCATTGAATATCTTTTAAGATCTTTTGTAGAGCTACTGAAAATTCTAGGAAGTTTATTTGGTGTAGATGAAGCATGGTAGTAACCCATGCAAAATTGAAAACATATTCCTTCACTTGATCTCAAAACTCTGTTCCTCCCTTTTTAGTGCTGTGCAAAGGAAACAAGATATGCAAGGCTAAGACCATTATTTGCACCCATTGCTCACGAAGGTTGCTCTCTTGCATAAGCCAGCCACATGCACAATGAGAAGAGATAATAAAGGAGATGAGAGGGAAAGGTGTCACAGTAAGTGAGGAAAGAATGGGAACTCATGAATCTACTCCTAGAGACACAACCAATACTCTTAAATGCTAGACAATCCATTTGTTTATTCAGGAAAGAAATATTTATGCATTTTGCTACTAGAGTAGTGTGAGAGAAGTAATATGATTATGAATCCAATTTTAATTTATCATCACACTAAGTATTCTCCATTACTTCAGTACTTGAAATTTTTAGCAAATTTGCAATTTTCTGTTAAATAAAGCAAAAAATAGAACCTGAGCATCCTGATACTTCATCTCCTTTAATGCTGCACAAAACTAGTCAAAGAATTTTCAGGGCTTCATCTCTCTCCTTCTGAATGATCTCCCCACGCTACATTTCTGTAAACATATCACACTAGTGTACTGCTTTCTGCAAGCCTTTTTATTCTTTAGGTTATCTGGAAAACATCCAGGGACATCAACTAAGATAGAAGATATTTCACACACTTCTGTCATCAATTTCCATTGCTGACCATCATTTAAACAAGCAAGAACCTAAACTGTTCTTTGATGTGAGAGTAAGATGATAACCCAGTATGACCATACAGTAGTAATATACTGTATTACTATATTATATATACAGTATAATATATCAAAGACACATAAAGTGACATATTCAGTATTTTAATAATCATGCATGGGCTCAAATGACAGCACTAACTCTGTCTACAGTGCATCTGTAACATCTTATTTGAAAAAATGTATTGATCCCCCTTTACACTTGAAATAAATAAACCACTGATATAATCTAATTAAGTAATGATGTAGGTTTGCATTTCTAAGACAATTTGATGTATATGTCAACAAGCATTTTAAGGTTGACATAGCTTTGAACTCAAAAACTACAGTTCAGTTATATTTATGTTTATTATAATAATAACACATTCTATTTCTGTAATAATTATCACATATATTTTATGATATAATTTTTTTGTGCAGATTATTCCTGTGAGGTGAAAGAAATGCTACTACTCAGACTTATGCCTCTCAGTAGGGGTACAATTTTCCTAGTTCCCTCTTTAGTGAATGCAGGGAAATGGGTGCCCATTCTGGGACAGGGAACCTTGGTATTTCTTAGTAGTTCTAATATTGAACTTTGATCTGGGTTGTACAATAAAACCTCACTTAAAACACTCTGAAAATGAAAATCCATTATGTTTTCCTTGCTTTTCTATTAATTTTCTATTGCTATTTACCTGTCACTAGCTCTAACCTGAGCCTTCTATATGTTTCTTCAATATCACCATTAACAATTTAATTCACCTCAGTTCCTTGCTTCAATGTGTATTGTGAGGTCCTGTAAGTTACCCACTGTATGATTGTGCTCTCAACTCATTATTAATCTAAGACCAGTTTTCAAAGGAGTTGAACACTTGAAAATGCTCCAGATGTAGGTGGAAATTTAAATTTTGAATATAGAAAATACAGAACAAATGCCAATTTAAAATAAAAGTTCATGTTCTCAAAGCGTGGCATCCAAATTGAATAAATACTTTCAGGTGTTTCTGGAGTGGCTATTTTTCCCCTAATATGTTCCCTATGTATATTCCCCTAATTTTTTTCCAGTCTTCAGAATGGACACAATATGGCTTTTAGGTCTGACTAATATGTTGGTGAAAAATTATTAGCCAGTTACACACTCAATAATATGCTTTAATCTTCAAAACACAGCCCATGAGAAAAGCAATAACTTCATATAATGTGAAAGATTTGGAGGATCTGCTGAAAGTAGAACAGAGGAACATGACATCTATAATTGAATAAAAAGGAGCATTTAATAGCCATTAGATGTGCACTGTCCTGTTTGTCATTAAACAGAGCAGAGATCTTGTTACAAATGGTATGTTATTGTGTAATTAAATGTATTGGAAATGCAAAAGCACATGGGAGTTGAATTAATACTGCCAACAATGTTGTTAATGCTTGGGCAGGAGTGGCCAGCAGAAGGAGCATTGTTGTGAGCCTTTCACTGGCAGAAAGATAAAGACAGATGCTGAGGCTCCACAGTCTGCTGTTACCATTGTTTGGCTCAAGGCAGCTGTGTGCATGGCGAGATTACAAAACCATCAGAGCTCCTGTTTTTATAGAGCCTGGAGTGTGACAGCAGCTCAATTTTACGTGTGAGTAGGAAAATGTCCAAGATGAAAGTATCAACCTACTAATTCCTACTGCAAAATGGAAAAAAATTAAAAAGTGTTTCCAAATCCATTTATCCACCATTAAATATAATATAATAAATATAATACAGTGTGTTAACTCTGAATTTTTGTGTAAAACAATGAAGCAGTTCCAAGAGTGATTTTCTAAAACACAAGAATGTTTTTAACTGTTCCTAAAGGAGAATTTGTCTTTTTGCAGATTCAATACTCCACAGAGCAACTCTTAAATATGCTAAAAAGGGATACAACTATCTTTTCACAGTATCCCATATATTTAATTGCCTAACTGTAATAGTCATGGTAATTATAAAATTCTTAATTAGGGCATTAATATGCTAGTAAATGTGCTTTAATAATATATTCATCACACAGCTTTGAATTGTCCATTATTACACTGACTTTTTCTGAACAAGTTCTCAATCCTTAGTGAGAAACGTAAATAAACTCAGCTTTCACATCCTTGTGTTCAGCTTAAATGGAATTTAGGACTATTTTTAAAACGTAAAAACTAACATAAAACACAGCTTTTGGGCCTATGCACAATTACTCATTTTGTTCAAGAGCTAGTTTTCTGTTAGTTTTATTACTATTATTGGAATCATTAAATTTAATTAAACTTTAAAAATTCACTGTAGTTTCCTAATATCAGTGATGAGAAACACTAAATCTTTTTACTTCGGATATTTTAACTGAGATATCGAATATCAAGATGTCTAAATGAACCAAGAATTATTGAGACCCAACTTCAAAACTGCAAACTAGGCACACACTTAATTTGTAAAAATATTGCAATGCTTGAGTCTTAATATCTTCCTGAACTTTTAGGAACATACTGGATTATAAATTTACAACACTGAATTAATTCTTGCGATACCATAATCATAAGTATTTGTTATCTGTTCTAATGAATTCTCAAATTCAATAAGTCAGGAAAAATAAAAACAGAAGATGGAGAAACCAGTCAGTCAATTACTTAATAGCATTAAAATTCTAAATAACCAAAGGTTTATTTCATGTACTTGGCATTTTCTGCCCCCCCCCCCCAGCCCCCTTTACTGTATCATATTTGTTGTACACATATGTTAGGTGTTGACATTTGCACAATGGCATTAAAAGACCTGGGTCAGTACTACTGGTTTCTGTTAATATTTTAGATAATGACCTGAAATTCATATTTTTTATATATCTTAGATGTTGTAAGGTATAGTTTACCGCTGCTAGAAAAAGGAAAACTGAAAAGTCTTAATATTCTTTCAGTTAAAATTACAGCAGAAACACACTGCACAAAACACAGTACAATACATCTGTGCTGCCAGTCATTAAAACACTTTAGATGGTTGAAATTGTTAAATCTCCTTCAACTGAAGAGAAACCTCAAGTGTCAAGGCTCAGTTTGTTGTCAGCATGCTTCATACTCAGCTGCTACCTTACCATTTTTTATTAGCGCTTATGCAGAAGTCACACATCAAGCTGTTAGCACACTCACCAGTTGTTCACCAAGTTTACTCACCCTTTGACCTTCTTTGCCAGGTGGACCTTGGGGACCCTCCTGCAAACCCTGAAAATGCAAACATCAAACAATTATAACATTCAGAGCTATTTTCATCCTCTATTTTTCTATAGAAGTAAGACTAGACCAATGACACAGATGGCAAGATGAGGCATTTATTTTTAATAATAATAATTGCTTATTCCTAACAATTCCATCTATGTTATATGAAGGTGCAAGAAAAAGCACAAACAATCATTATTAATCATATTCCATCATATAAAGGTTGTATCCTTTGGAAAAGAAGAGGTAAGTCAGCACTAATTAAGCATAGTTATACTTAACTACAATATGAATTGAAAAGAGATTTGTCTTGTTAAGTTAGGATGCCATAAAAAATGACAAAAAAGTTATTTTAAATGAAAGATGACTTGCTCTACGACTCAAATTCAAATATAGGCACTGAAGGGGGAGGGGAAGGCAGGGAAAGGGAACTAAATATAGCAGAAGGCCTTATGCTTGCTGGATCCTAAGAACCTGCGCTGCTTCCTCTGCATATCTGGCTTGGCTTTTCAAAACACCTTCGTGCCTCTTTTCTCTCTCTCACTCTCTTGAACAGGCACTGCAGCTTTGAGTGTTTTGAATATATCCTTGAATTGCGAGCCTTCCTTCTGAACTCAGTGCGAGGATCTGCCGTTCTCAGTCACGGATCAAATTACACACCAGTTCTGATGCTTTGGGGCTTTAATTTAATATCTGATTAATGCACAATATAATCATAAAGCCTTCAAATAACATCTCAGAACAACTTGGAAAAGTCATTCCCCCTACTCCCCCTTTACTTCATGAGTCAACTTGGAACACAATTAAAAAAATTACTTTGAGGAAGCAATCCAATTTCCATTATAGCAACAAGAAATGTGAAATCATTTTCAATGTAATCAGCAAAGAATATGTAACAGTTCTGCATTGTATCATTAAAAAAAACCCCCTGTATGTTATACTGCATATTCTTACAAGGTGTCACAAAATTCAAGAACTTACATTGTTTATTTAAGAATTTGTGATATTAAAATTTTAAAATCTTTAAAATTACTCAGACTCATGTAATGCTTCAGGCATGAGTTTTATCTTTGGTCAAATTCAAACGCCTTAGAATCAATTACACGTATTTATTGACCCAATAAGGGTGAACTGAGGCATCCTGACAACCATGATTTTTTAAAAATAGCCAGATTTCTAGAAATGAATTTAAGAAGTTCGTTTATGATCTCTAATTCCCAATATAAACTTGAGAAAGTAAGTAGGCATTCCAAAGCTACTAGCTCATACAAATTCAACTAATGTTTTCAGTTGATTAGAATGTAGTCTGACTTCAATTTTAAAAAGAAGTGGTCACTTCAAGAGCTTTTCCATTTCCACCATTTTTCCACTTAAAAACCACTAAAGCCAAAAATATATCTCAGACAGTATTTCACTACAGGATATTTTTACTATCATTTCAGTTTAGAATGTAAACAGGATAAGGTGTATGATCTTTTACAAAGTTGATGCACACCACTTCCATCTTTCACTGTAAGTTTATGGAACTAAAATATGCATGAGAATCTTGTGTCCAACAAATAATATCACAGTAAGTTAATTGCAGTGCAAGTTATGTAGCTTATACACACACAAACCCACAAAGCAGCATGTCAATGTGACCTCTGTGAAGCTTCTTTACTTTCTCATCTAGGTAGTGTAGAACTTGCAGTGCTCTGTCTAACTGCTAGCAATATTCTAATTCTGTAAAGAAATACTGGGAATTCAGGAAGAGGTGGAATTTTGTTTTGTTAATTTTTCATGTTAATGACAACTTTATGCAGGGGAATGAGATGAAAACCTGTAATGTCCGTTTTGTGGGGGAGGAAATGCTCAGCCTCACATATCTGTACAATAAGGCTCCAAGGGGACAAGAACTACACAAGAATGTAACTGCACAATAGTGATAATTAATAGCCAACATTTTTATCCACTTCTATTCTTTTTCTTCTCTCTACAATATTATTGTCAAGAAAAAGGAACCAGATAAGGAGATTTATCTTCAAGGAAAGGGAGGAGAGCTGCGTACAATTGGTAACCAGGCAGGGAGGACTCCCCTGTACAAGGAGCCACATCCTGATATTGAAACTGAGGTAAAAGTTCACACCAGCTTCAGTGAGATCTTCCGTTTAAATGTGATAGGACAACATGGGCCATGTTAACCAACACAGCTCTAAAACTGTAGTAACTTGGCCAAAGCAATGACTTAGCAATGCTGTCTCTGCTCAACATTCACTGAAAGAGACCATGGAAAAATAACTGCAGAAGAAACCTGCAGAGAAATCAAAAAGAAACCACCTATGGCTAATTCTGTCTAAACAGATAATTAAACCATCTACCATTGAGCTCCTATAGAACTTGGCAAAGAATACATGTAGGGAGGCAGACTGAAGTATCTAGTTAGGTCACATTCCTATTTAATTTCTGGAGATCTTCCTCTGGAGATCAAAGATCAGATTTGACTCCCTCCGACCATGGACAGCACAGCTGGTCAGAAGAGCCCACCACCACAGATGAAGGGATATAGACAGAATATAGACTGAATACACATACCTATAACTATCTATCACCCATCCATCTATCTATCTATGGTATATGAGATATGTTGTGGGTTGTGTTCAAAACACTTGTGCCAGAAGGCAATCTGATCTACAAGTACAAACTCCCCAGGTAAACAACAGCCAAAGCAATTAAGATCATAGAACCATACAATGGTTTGGGTTGGAAGGGGGCTTTAAAGGTCATCTAGTCCAACCCTCCTGCAATGAGCAGGAACATCTTCAACTAGACCAGTTTTCTCAGAGTCCCAAACAACCTGGACTTGAATGATTCCAGGGATGGAGCATCCACCATCTCTACGGGCAATCTGTTCCAATGTTTCATCACCCTCATTGTAAAAAACCTCGTTATTATACCTAATCTATATTGACCCTCCTTCCGTTTAATACCTCTGTCAGTTTTATGCCTTGTCCTATCTCACCAGGCTCAGCTAAAGTCTGTCCCCACCTTTCTTATGGGTGCCCTTCAGGTAATGCAAGGGAATTGAAATCATTCACTGTGTGTCACTGTCACTCTGATACTTTTGAACTGGCAAGAGCATGGCTATGGCGATGAGCAGAACAATGTCTAGGAGCAGCACAAGGCACTGTGAGGTATAAAACCAGCCTATTTGTGTGACATCAGGCTGGCAGGAAAACACGATGCATCCTTCGAGGTGACCAAACACACATGGGATTTTCCTGACTCTGCCAGGTCACCTTTGAGGCTGAAAGGTGATAACTGTCTATCTACTTCATGGAGCAGTGAACTAAAATAACATATACGATCTAGAAAGCCTGTTCCTGTCATGGACCAAGCAAGCCCTTGGAGTACTGTACCTGAAGGAGCTTGAGGAACATGAAGTTTGAATGTCTTAAACATTACCATGTAGCTTGGGGAAAATAAAAGCCAGTAAAACGGAGACGTTCTTAAGTGCAACTGAAACTTAGAAAATCTACCACAATGAGTGAGGGTGGCTAAGAAGAGAGATGATACATGATGCACTGGTAGGCACAAGGGGGTTGTACAAAATCTTCAAAATGAAGAGCAGAAATTTGTGAAGAGTTTTACCTTTATAAGAGGTAAATCATAAAGGGAAGTGTTGACAAGGGAAAATATGCTGGTTAGAATATAGAATAGAAAAAGCAACCACACTGTGAAGAACACGGAGACAGATATTTAAATGAAATGTCATCAAAACTTAGTCTAAGCCTTAGTAGAGGGAAACTGGGAAAAAACAACAGGTTTAAAAATGCTGTAGTAGAATAAGTGAGTTTTTAAAATAATTTGTGTTGAAAATATCTGTAGGAATTAACATTTTAGTACTTAAACAGCTAAGATTTTTTGCAAGTATCAGGAGATAAAAATGAATACGAATTATTTAACTTGAGAGAATAGACAAAAATGTATTAGGGAGTTACAGAAAAATCAGTGAACAGTTCAGCCAGTTAAGCTGTTTCAAGTTTCAAAAGCTGTCAATTTAAAGTGTATGAGTGTGGAGCTATCAGAAGCCACTTACTGTAGAAGGGCTAAAATCCTGTCATGTGACTCTGCAGGTACAAAAGCATTTTTAAATACCTGATACACCACAACAAGCATCTGCAGAGACATGGTGGAGGCATTGTTCATAAATTTAATAACTCAGAGAAAGTGCCTAAGAATATACTCTCAAAACAGCAAAGTTTTTATTGTGACCCCATAGTGAAACAAAGATTGTTAAAAAAAAGAAAAAAACCCAGCTGAAGTGGAATAGTGAGACTACTTAAAGCTGTTATTCATGTTACTTCTCACAGAAGATTATGGTTGGTGACAAGAGAGCAAAGTATTAGACAAGTACATATATTTTTGGGATTCTGAAAGTTGCTTCAAAACATAGCTGATAGTTTTTGAAGCAGAAGGGTAGACAGCTGCTTTATGTACTTGTAGGTGGTGTTGCTGGAATGCATTCTGAGCTGGAATACGTTTCCTTCTCAACACAAATTACATATAATACAAAGGTTAGCAATAATAATGCAGGTTTAATTAGGGCACAAAAATTTTTTCATTTATAGACCAGTTTGTGTGTTCTATACACAAGCTACTTTCATCCAGTTTTTCCTCACCATGAATTCCAGCAAACAATTTTTACACAACAACTTTTAAACATTAGAATAAATGCTACTGGACAGGGATAAAATGTATGTAATTTAGAGAGATGAGTTCGACAAAGACAGAGGCAAAGTCTAAATCAGGTATGCAGAAACGCCTTTTGATAATGTAAGGATAGGTCGTTTTTTAATCATTTGAATATGCAAGCTTTTATAATGATAAAACTTGCTACCTCAAAAAGACCCAACTATAACAGATATGATTTTGTCAAGCAATTTCAAAACATTATGTTGATAAACAGAAAGGTATCATTCCACTGATACAACATCACTGCTGAAACATTTTTAAAAGCAAGCTGGTGGGCAGTTCCCATTGCAAGTGACCGATGTAGCCCTTTAAAGCACAGTCCTCACCAGGATAAAGAAAAGCCATCACCCTGTTGAGTTACATTTTCAATGATCCCTCTGTAAACTCCACAAGCAGAGCGTCATGGAATCATGGTAATCAGGAGTCAGGTAAAAAGTGACCACAGATTTCCAAATTCCTGACATAACACCAGGGGTGGTCACAGTGAAGGACTGAAGTCTGACTAACTTGAAAAGCACTCATCAGCCACCCAAATACTGCTTCTGGGATGGATGGTACTGCTATGGCTGCACTGATGTAAGAATGGCACAGCATCCCAGACAGGATGCAACAAGATGCAGTTCAATAGGTCTTAAAGGCATCCACTTAATCTGGAGGTGTTTGTAGAGAACAAGTTCTACTGTGCAGGTCATTGTGATCCTTCTACTCTATTTTGAGAATATTTTCCTCTTTGGCCTGTTTGTACCATAGTGAGAGTAAATGAATGGCTTCCTCTAAGGTAAAAACAGACTATCACACTTAGCAAGCAAAGGAACTGAAATACAGATAACTTTCCTCCAGTCAAGATTGTCAAAGTGTTGGTTTCTCAGGTATCTTCAAGGCAGTTTACTTGCTGCAACTGGGATGGTGCCCTACCTTGAACCTCAACCAGGAGGATGAGGAAGGGGGAGACCTTAAAATACAATTACCATAGTTTCCTCTTCTTGTCCGGAAACCTGTCCATCACCACCCACACGGAAGCCCACAGAGCTTGCAGACACACCTCACTGTTACAAATATGTTACAATGGGAAAAATGGCACAGGAAAATCACAGAAGGATGACTAATTTCCTGTTATATTACCATTTATGAGGGAAATTACCTCTATCTTAAGCATTTCCAAACATGATCTGGCCTCAGTCACATCCTTACTGAAGTACCTTGAGATAGCAAGTGGGAAGATTTGTGCACCTGCTTGGCCTCTAAAGTTACTGCAGTGACCATACTGTTTTGCTGTTATACCACTTTTCTTTCTAAACTGCTTTCAATCCATTTACTTCTACAAAAAGGAGATAGCATTTAGCTGAAGTATTTCAGTCTGCCAGAAAACACGATTAGCTACATTTTCTTGGTAATTTAGTACTGGAACAAACAGAAAACATTTTCCTCACTCTTTGGGTTTGGCCATTACTTTAGCTCTCTCTGTTAACTTGAAAAGTACTTTCCTTCAGAGACAATAATTTGAAAGAGAAATTGGAAGGGTAATTTCACAGAAGTTTAAATTCATGAACCTAGTACTTTTAATAAACATAGGTTTATTTGCTAAGCAAAAAAAAGTATAATTAAAATCCTGAGGAGTAAATCAAAATTATTCATTACATTGATGAATAACTATTGTATATGGGACAGTTTTCAAATCATTATTCTAATGAAGGACATATAAATCACATTCATGCCAATTTATCAGAGTAGGAATTTTTGAAAAACAAATTTACTGTAAGGTTAAGACTTCAATTTTCACTTGTGCTGTCAGTATCAGTATTACTGCATAAAGAAGATAAAAACCACACTGTAACTGCTAAATAATCTTCTGTTTCAACAGAGGGGTAATCTTAATAGCACCCGCTCCCATAATTAAAAAGTGCTTTTTGAAGAAGAGAATATTTGTAAGTTATGTTGTGGAAGTTAAGTGATCACTATATTTGATGAAAAACAACTCAACAGTTTAGTATTTTCAGGAAATTAATACACCTCCATTAAAGAAAGCTCGGATAGATAAAATTCAGATTTTCCTGCAAGTGTATGTATGAAAAGAAGTGATTTAGAATGAAATTGTAATTTGCAGTCTATACTTTCTTTAATTAAATAGGACTACTTTCCTTCATGTCATTATATGGAAGGAAAGTGAGGGTAATATTACTTGAGGTGCTTACTCCCAGACAGTGTGTGTTGGTTGCTTTAGCTTCACATGAATAACGGAGGAGAAAGCTGTGCAATCTGTAGCTGACGTTTGTTTAGAAAGGGGAGAGCCAAAAGTTACAGTGGAGCTTGCCCAGACCTGAATCTGCAACTTCCTCCCACAGCCGCCTCCACACGGCACTTGTGCACCAGCTTCCTTCGGATCGGTTTAACCAGACCTAGGAGCCAACATTCCAAATATCTGTTTAGTAAGCAAGTCCTGGGGACTTCTGTCTGTGACCGACTTAAGCCTTGGCTTCTGAGTAAACACTTGGTGCCATCTGGATGACTATTTTATAACTCCTGAAAGGGATAGGTTCGCAGGAACGTACGGACGGACGCTCATTTTCCTCAGGAACTAAAAGCAGCGTATCGAGTGTCGAGAGGAATAGTTATCATATATTTTACAAGAGATGGCTGTGCTACCTTCCCTCACCTGTCACTCTTCTGACACGGCACGCACAGGCTTAAGCTGGGGATACCAGAGCGGGCAAGCTGCAGAGCCAGCTGTGACCCTGCAGAACACAGTCCCCAGCTTCTGCCACTAAATCCCACATCTCGACAAAACCGCGCTACAGAGCAGCAGTAACAATCCCTCCTTTTTATAATCTGAGGGTTCATCAGCTACAGCGCAATTTATCAGGGAACTTAGGCTTTAAACATCCCCCATATTGCTGCATAAAGTAGAGATAATAAAGGAGAAAAGTTCAAAATATAACCTCAGCATTTATTCATTAGACACCTGAAAAGTACTAAAGAAAAGTGACATCTACTACTTACAGAGCAATTCAGAACATAGCAGAGAAATCAGAGGCAGCATAAAGAAATGCTGAGAATCAATCATGATTTTGGACTACTCCCATAAAACTACCACCATAGCTGAGAAGAAAAAATAAATACACATATCTGGACTTGGGGAGTGTTAACTGACTCATAGAAACACAGGAAAACATTATGTCCTTATTAAAAGGGCTCAAATATACACATATATATGTCAAATTTACAATAAAATGTATTTGCATGAAAAATGCCTGAGTCAAATAAATATACTTAGAACTACTGAAATTGCTAATTTCATTAGGGTTCTATGTAAATCCTTTAAAATTTATCATATATTTGTTCTTACAGCTTAGCATATTTTGCATTATAATCCTGTTTCTTTTCTCTAATTCTAAATGCATAATTGATGAAATTGTACTAACAAGACTTATGTATGTGCCTTAAATAAATGCATAGACATACATGGAATTCTAATCCCACCTCTTTCTGAATTCTCTGCTATTGCTACAAGTGAGAAGTTTTGTTAAATGTTCATGTTGTTAGGATTTCAGTGTGAAATTTTCTGTTAACTCACGTCAAACAAGAAGATCCAGATCTCTACTTTATTTTTCAGATGCACTTTCTGAACTATGAAATTTGAATTTCAAACTCATAAAATAATTTTTGCATCTTAAAAAGCAGTGCTATTGTTTTGCCTGTTTTGCAGTCTGGCATATGCTCATCTACCTAATAGGTTGTTACAGCTGTTGGGTATTTATGAATTCTGCCATACATACTGCCTTGAAGTTTGCCTCGTTCCATACTATAATGGCCAGATCTGTCAGCTGAACACTTAAAAATACATTTTTCCCTCCAAGTACCAATCCCTTAATTCTTTTCTATATTTTCTCATGTTTCCATGTTTCTCATGCTTCTGAGCTGTGTGGGATTTCCTACTCATCAGGGTTGCACAAACACTTTTGGACACAGAGTCACTGACATCTTTCAGACTTTTGCAGGTGCCAAAAGCAAAGACAAAAAAAACAAAACAAAAAAAACCCACCAAAACAAAAAACCCAATAATTTCTACTGCATGCTGTTGCATACTTGTGTAGATTACCTACAGGCAACTCTCCCTGGACCAACCAGCTGCTGCAGTGAAGCAGTTTGTCTTTTGCTACCTTCAAATTCCCTGTGCTAAGGATAGAAACATGGTACAGGTCTGTGTATGGGAAGAATGTTCTAACCCTGAACAAAACTACTGATGGTCCAGTTTATACTGAAATAAGAATATATGTTAGACCTCATTCAGCTTGCTCCACTGATTTGTGATTTCTATGGAAACACACAGGAATGAATGGAAAAGCTGCACAGGGCAGTAGAGCTCTGCATGATGCCATCATTTACCACCTGTCTCTATATGCAATTACACTGGGGCAGAAGGTCAATGACCCAGGCCCAGTTGTCCAATTTGAGCAAATCCTGGTCCCTTTTAATATTCCCCTCCTCCCTGCCCAAAAGTCATACTTAGGACTTAGTTCAAGCAGTGTGTTATCATTTTTTCACGTCTTCCCTCCCTGCCCCCCAGCATAATCATTCATTTATCTTTTAGGAAAAAAAACAAAACTTCACATTAGGAAAAAAATAAAAGTTACTAGAAGCAGAAGATAAATTTATGACATTATGCCTTCATCCCAAATGAATGGAACATTTTAAAACTTTAACAGGATTCATAACTGAAACACGTCATATTTTGGCTATAACAGCATGAATGGTTCTGACACAGTAAGTTCTCATTAAGTGACACATGAACTGTGATATTATCTGACCTACTATTTATTCACAGCAAGATATGGCATCTTCCTTTCATGATTATATATTGTAAGAGTCACAGCCACACAGACGTCACACAAATAAAACCACTCTGAAAACTGAATTTTGTCCTAGCCACCATCACTCATGTAATTCATCTTCTTTTAGCTCTTGCCAAGAGAAACGCACAACTATTTACAGTGGCAGAGAGAGAAAGCCTTCCTGCTGGGCCGTATATTCCCACTCTGCTGTAATCTGTCTTCAAACTGCTAAACCCATTCACACTCACTCTTGTCTACATCAGTTACTAACATCCCTCTGAAGATTGTGTCTGCTTTCCTAAAATTTAGATCTTTTCTTTTAAAAAGTAGAAAGACGACCATCAGGAAATGTACCAACACAGAGACAGCTTGTGCTGGAATCCGTGAGCAGAAACGTTTGTGCAGCATTCTGTAATCAAAGAAATGCAATTCTTTGACATCCATTTTATGAAATTGGATCACTTCAGGTACAGAAGGAGTAAGTTCAGTCAATCTGAAAGCAGTGTGCCCTGACAGCCAGGAGGGACAAAATTGTCCTGGGGGGCATCAGGCCCAGCATCGCCAGCCGGGCAAGGGAGGGGATTGTCCTGCTCTGCTCTGGGGCAGCCACACCTTGAATATTGTGTGCAGTTTTGGGCACCACAATATAAGACAGATATTAAGTTCATAGAGAGTGTCCAAATGAGGACCACAAGGAGGAAGAAAGGCCTTTCAGGGACAAGCAGCTGAGGACACTTGGTCTGTTCAGCCTGGAGGAAACCGAGGAGAAACCTCACTGCAGTGACAACTTCCTCATGAGGGGAAGAGGAGGGGCAGGCACTGATCCCTTCTCTCTGGTGACAGTGACAGTACTCAAGAGAATGTCCTGAAGCTGTGTCAGGGGAGGTTTAGGTTGGATATTAGGAAAAGGTTTTTCTCCCAGAGGGTGGTTGGACACTGGAACAGGCTCCCCAGGGAAGTGGTCACAGCACCAGCCTGATGGAGTTCAAGAAGCATTTGGAAAATGCTCTCAGGCACATGGTGTGACTCTTTGGGATGGTCCTGTTCAGGGCAGGGAGTTGGACTTGATGATCCTTGTGGGTCCCTTCCAACTCAGCATATTCTCTGATTCTTGATATCACACTACTGACCTCTGAGTATGATTCTTAGGAAAGCTAAGTGTCTACAACTGCAACTTACGACAATGAACACATTAAAAAAAAAAAGACCTAACATCCCCAGGTACTTCTATCAGAAAAGATGCTCTAATTTTTCAATCATTTACATAAAAAAATTCTCAAAAAGACTGTTCTGTGGTCTTAGAGCACACAAAAAATAGATATCCTCAGGTTTGTTTCCTGTCTTATGTTCCGACACGTCTGATTCCTATTTCTATGATCCCTTCAAGGCCTGTAAGAATCTATCTAAAGCAAGACATACTCTGATGCAACTACTACAGTAAAACTGCAGATTACTAATAATATTTTAAAAATATATTAACTCTTCTAACACACACTTTGTATATTCAAGAACTAAAGGACATGAATGGACCTGTTTACCTCTAGCAGGACATGAACTGCAGCAAAGAGTCACTGATCTTGGGACAAAACACTAACTTCTTCCAGGGAAATCAAGATACAGGATATTATAATTCATAATCCAAAAAACAAGCAGTCTTAAACACGGCAACTTAATTTTGACATCTGAAGAGTAGAATTTATCTTTTTCTTATGGGTCTCTGTTATATCCTTCAGTGTTTGTAAGATCTAATGGAGATTCTTGCTGCTATGGTGTTGAAAATTAAGAGAGGGAAAAGACAGTGTATAATAATTTACACTATGAATGACAGTTCTTTTGAAGTTTGTTTAGGATTAAATGGGTAATATGGATAGTACAGATGTGGCTCATAACACTGAGTGAGGGAGAAGAGCTATTAATGTAGTTGAAAATACTTTATAGTCTGGGAATTTGGAAGCTTTTCTTTTTTTTTTTTTTTTTCATTTTTGCCGCACTCTTTTGCACCATTGTGAATTGTTTTTGCCCAAATAGACTGTTTTGAATGGAAGAGCTTTTTATCTCAGCTCATGAGCAAAAGCAGTAGAATTCAGACAGGATTTACTATTTTACGAAGCAAACAAGGCACGCCGTGGAGAGTTCTGGGCACAGTTTTCTTCAGGCTTTGTGCATGCTTGGGGCCTGGATCATTGCAGGGAAATGAAGAACATTTCCCACAATCCATACAGCAGTATCTAGCCAGAATACAATACCCTGAAAGCATTGATCATTTTTGCAAGCTTTTACTGAAAAAATGCTTTTCCCTGAAAATAACAAGGGAATTCTTTCACATGAACAAGTCTATACTATTTATACATGGAATAAACAAGATAATATCCTTGTTAGCATTTGGGAGGAAACAAGATGATTTAAACCTGCGCATTTTTTTGTATTTACAGAATTCCCTTTATAAGTCATATGGAAAATGCAGAGGCACTCTGAAGAAAGGTTTTTTTAAGTTTATATTAGGAGAATTCTCATTGCAAATAAGTGAAAAACATGCAGCATTTCTTAGGGATTTTCTTTTGGCTGAGTTTTTTACATGTACTCACACTCAAGGCAGCTGGTCCTGGAGGTCCTGCATCTCCCTAGTTAAAACAGGAGAGGAAGTAAATCAACAATCTCTTTAGTTATACACATTTAACCTCTAGACCTTTTAGAGAATATGCAGCAGCACTGCAGAAGTGATTTCAGTACAATCATCAAACATGTTGATTATGAAAATGTGCGAGTAAAGTGATATTCTTCTCCAGTAATGGCATAGATATACACAGTTCACAGGTTAAAGGGGGAAAAAAAGAAAGGCCTGGCCTCTGCATAAATGAATCACAGCTTAAAAAAAGCAATCCTTCAAAACACATTTCCATATGTCAAGTTACAAGCTGTAGCTTACATGCACAAGGTGGCTGCTAAAGCCAGTGTGACAGCTCACATATGTAAAGACATCTGACAGTGTAAATATGCACAGAATTAGGTCACTGAGGTACAAATCACATCTGAGACCTCCAGGATTAGTTCATGGGAGCAAATTAGTGTACCCAGAGAGCAATTCAGAACACCAAATTTAGGCTCCTGCTCAGAACTCCTTTCAAAATTCGTTGTTATAAAGTGCAATTGTCTTTTGCATTTACAGTTAGCCTGTACTCATATTCTTTAACCCTTTAGTTGCACAAATGGCAGCAGTGGTTATAACACATAGTTATGGCAATGTGTTCAAAACTGAAGAATATCATGCACAGTCACATATATATACAACTTAATAGATTTAAAAAGGTACCTTTTCTCCTTTCGGACCAGCCACACCAGGACTACCAGGGTCACCTTTTAGTCCCTGGGCAAAAAGAGAAATGCACATTTGTTGTCATCTGTGAAAAATTCTGGGACAAAATCCTGTAGCACTGTGCATTAGTATGCACTAAAAAAATAGGCCTTAAAATTCTATCACATTATTTAATACTATCTTGAAATTCTTTATTTTCATTATTTTGTGAACAAACAAACATCTCTCAAAGACCACATGAGTCTTCAACACATAATTAAACATATGAAACCAATCTGCTTTATTGTGCCCCATTATGGTAAGTAGTGAGCAGAAATGCAAAGTTCCTTTGCAGCCTTGCATGGCCAACAAAGATAAAATAGAATATTAGAGAGAGTGCTAGTACATTCACTTGAATGCTGCTAAAATTGGGAAAGAGGCAGCACTGGACAGAGAACTGCAGATTTTTATGTTTCAAATAGCAGTGCTGAACTGGTGAGCTCCAGGAAGGTACAGCTCAGAGCTGCTGCACATCTTACAACACTCTCATGCTCACCAGTGTTCACAAAGGCAATTAGAGAACTAATTGATTCCTTCACCCTTTAATTCTTTAATTCACTTCTTTAATTCTGCCTCCAACAGGAGAAGCAAATAGTACTGCCTGGCCTTACACCTTACATACACAGCCATTTCACACTTGCAGGATCAGAGTGGTTTGGGTTGGAAGGGACTGCTGAACATAATCTGGTTCAACCTCCCCTGCAGCAAACAGGGACATTGCCAACTGAATCAGGTGGCTCAGAGCCCTATCCAACCCATTCATTAATGTTTCCAGGGATGGGGCAATCTACAGCCTCTCTGAGAAACCTTTTCCAGCCTTCACCATTTTCATTGTAAAGTATTTCCTACTTTACACCTAATCTGACTCTACCTTCTGCAATACCTCTTATAAAACTCTTCCACTAAGAAGTTCTCACCAGAAGCACCCAAAAAAAACCCCATAAAATATCTTTAGTACCCAGCACACAATCTTTGTTGTCTCTTTGCTGCAATACAAATGGAAAAATTAGAGGTTTCAAAATATGCCCAGCAAATTCAAGCCATTCCACAGCAATGAATGAACTTAATTCTCATGTTGGACCAACCTACCAAGAATGCATTTTTATTTAAGCCGAGAGATTTGGCTTGTGCTTTCTCTCTGACCACTGCTTCAGTGGCACCAGAGACTGTGCATATTTAAAGTCAGAGACTCCTCTACAAGTCCAAAGATTTTACTTAGAAATGAAATGGCAAAAATGTAGGCAATAGGAGACCCAATCATAATGAGCTGCTCCACAAGTAGACCACCATTGTTATTACACTGGAGGTTAAATAGGTCAAGGATAGAAAAGATTCATTTACATCTGAATCAGGGTTTACAAACTAAAGTTCTTCCCAGCTCCCTTTTTGTCCTTGCAAACTCTCTTCCTCAGTTTGCAATTATTAGGAAGATAGATACAACTGGCACAAAAATGGTAACTAACATCTGTGCCTTAGTGGGTACAGAAACATGAAATCAGTGAGTGTTCTAAATACTGCATATTTGTGCAACTTCACTTCCTGCTAAAATTACATTAATTCACCATCTGGAAGGAACATCATTTAGAACTATATGAGCACTGAAGTACCCACTTTGGATTAAATTTATGGTTGTTGTAAATACCCCTGATTTAGCTTTGATTTGTTCTTTATTAAGCTTGCCAAATATGTAATAGTTAAATCAGAAGTAGTTTTGCTGTTTGAACTTAAAAAATGTAATAGGCAGATGGATTCAAAAACCAAGCCAAAAAATTGCTTTCTTTTTACAGTCTGCATATTTATAACATAGCTTTAATATTGTCTCCATTTGCTACATTTTACTTTCAACCTCATTCTGAAAGACTGCATAAAACACAAAAAATCCATATTGTTAAAGCCATTTTAGGGATTTTTCAGGTATGCAAACTATATGGATTTAGTTCAAAATCAATACTAGCAAAATCAGCAGTGGAACAATAGTTATGAGTTTAGGAATTAGCTCAGGCTGAATGTTTACAGAAGACAAAAGATAAGGCTAAAAAAAATCTGCAACTCACAGATGGTGATATATATCTGTGTGTCTCTGCTGAATAGAAAATGTAACTGCAGATGAAAGATACTGAGCCTGAGCCACGCACTTTCAAACTATGAACCTTATTTTTTCTTAATTGCTGTGTTTGAAGCTTTTAGTAATGTTTCTGCAAGAGCACCTCAGTGAGGTGTGCAGTCTGACACCTACTGCAGAGATGATGACCACAGCAATTGACCTCAAATAAAAAGGACGAGGGGAAACTGTGTTTTACAGCAAACCTGACAGTGTTTGAAGAAGGATTTTTAAGGACCAAATAGCATAGACCCATTAGAAGTATTTCTGGTTCACCTACACATTATATATGCATTTAAAAATATTATAAACTTAGTAAGAACCAGACATAGTGCATGTTTGCAAAAAACACATCTGGGAAAGCACCATGCCTATTCTTCCCCGCAGGCACCCCTTCTGAAGCTGCTGAGAGGTTTAGCTGCTGGCTCACTGTCCCTGAAATGCCATAAGAAGTAAGAATTCCTGTGCCAAGTCAAATCTGTAGCCCCTTTTAGCACAGTACAGTAGGGTATCTGTGTCTAGCAGAGACCAGAACAGGATGCTTCAGTAAAATAAATGTGGTTATCTAAACAGATATAATTTGGATGGTTTTAGACCAAGCCTTAAGTTAGAAAAGCTCATTTTCTGAAATGTTTTAGGAGAACAAGGTCAGCTTTGAAAACAAACAAATTGTTATTGATCTAAGGAGTCTGTTACCAGATTTGCTAGAAGTTCAAGAACAGATTAAAAATTCCAGCAGCTCTTATAACAGGGAGTAAACTAATTGGGTATTGAATTCTATCCCAGTCTAATTCTAGGTTTTTGGGACCAATATAACAATATACATTTATGAGTTCATGAACAGTCTTCAGCATTTTCTCCTCTAAAAGGACTACAGTTTGGTCTTTTTACAGGTCATGATAAACTTACATTATGGTTCCTCTATGGAAACCAAAATGTAAAGAAAGCATTAGAATATGTATGTACAAGGCCAATCCAAAGCTAACAAGATAAAAATCCTGGAAATGGCAGAAATGAGAAATGTCCTATATACATATATAAAATAAGACTGATAACTGTAATATAATTTCCAACCAACAGAGAAATTACTGGAACAAGTCTATCACAAATATCAGTAAGGGTGTGAATTGGGGTCAACGAGGGTAAGATTAAATTAGAGGTTAAATTAGTGTTTGTATTTGGAGGGGATGACAATGGTATTTCTCCTGGTGGAATGAATGAAAAACAGATAAAACAGGTTAAAATGTACCACCAGCTGATACCAGGTACTCTTCTCAATAAAAAAATTGCAAAATCAGCTGGAGCCTAACCAGAAGACTCCAGCAGCTCCTTGCAAGAGCCAAATGCTGCCTGCTGGAATTGCACCTATTTGTACAGCATAAACTGCGCTGCACACATGTGGAAAAGGAAAATGCAGTCAGACTGCAATAGTATTTTCAGGAGAACGGGTTTTCAACTCTAAAAGATACCTTTTGGAGAAAACGTAATTTGTTCTTTCCAAGTCCATGGCCTTCATTAGAGCAGCCTGGTTCAATGTCACATCAGGTTGAAATCTCCAGGAACAATACATATTATCTAATGTACTGGAAATACAGTACACAACCAACACTCCAACCAACAATGTGCAACCACATTATTACAGATCAGATCAGGTATCTCCACTGAGTAACAAAGATTGGAAATACTCTAACCCCTAAGAACAGTAATACATTTTCTTCACAGAGCACCCTTAAAATCTAAATTAACAACAGCTTCAAAGTCAGCTGTCCACTACCAATCTGGATATGCTGGGGTAACTTTTCTAATTTAGCAAAGTGTTTTCATAGCTCCAAAGTACACTCTTTTTTCAGTTTATGTCTCAGGTACTTTTAAGTACTGCGACTGCTCTATTCTCATTAATGGAATTCCAAAACTTTGAACTGGTTTATGTTACTGGAATTTACTGGACCCTAAATTAAATCTACTATCTCCTAATACTTTCGTTCCTAACAGAATTCTTAGACTCTAGATATAAACAAACATCATCATCAACTTCACTTTTTGAAGCAATAGGATTATTCCCTTCCTATTCAGGTATTTCCTTGCAACACTAATACTAAGAGAGTTCAAGATTAGACAGACAGGCCCTGAGGGTGTGAAGGTAAACAACTACTGCTATTATATCAAGAGGTAGGATCCCTCTAAAAACGATCATACTTCTGATTACCTTTTTCCACAAGTATCAAAATAAAAAGGTCTAGTATGTTTTCCATCTTTCCATTGAAAACCTGGGATTCTTTTATAGCTTACTGAACTTAAGAGGTCCATCCTTTGACATCAGGTATGCAAAGAATAAAACTGTATTCAGGAAAGTTTTAGAAAAGTCACTTATGATATTGCCTTACCTCCCCAGCAAAAGAAATAAAAACAAGAAAATAAACACTTGATTTAATATATATACCAGATTTTAATTTCAGATTTTTTTAACTTTTTTCCCCCCACTTACAAGAAAGACACTATTCCTCTACCAGCTATGCATGGCACATGCTGACAGATATGATAAAACTTGCAGTTTTGACTCACTTTTGCTGAAAGATTTAATTATGTCAGAAAATAGCAACTGGCAGTATCCCACGGCATTTATTCCTACCTGCACCAGTGATCAAGAAAACATGACTCAAAAAGAGTCTAAAAGTTTCAGTGATAAAGATTTTCTTTTCACTTCAGATCAACAGGCAGACATATGGATATAACAGAGAACATATTCCACAGATAGTTTCATGGATATTTATATTGCAAATTTTTCCATATTCCACACAGGCTATGAGTGTTTTTATCAGTTTCTTTCAGATGGTGTTTCCTCCATTTGTTACAGTCATACAAATGACAGCGTTATTACAGAATCATAGACTCGTTAAGGTTGGAAAAGACTTCCAGGGTTGAGTCCAACCTTTCACTAATAACCACCTTGTCAACTAGACCAGATAATTCATAACTCCTCCGTTACAAAAGCAGACAGGTCTCACACTCAACTGTAAAACAAAACATCCAAAAGAATGGTGAAGGGCAACAACAACTTAAAAAAAAAGATGGGATTTTAGTGGCAGCAATGTGGGATCCGAGTTTAATGTCAAGTGGCTAAAAGAGTCTCAGGGGACAAAAGAGATATTCAAGCAAACTGGCTGTTCATCCTAGAAAATCAAATACCTGCTTAGAGACACAGACATGTACTACAGGAGGAATATATTAGTAATATATTAAGTTATTTATAACCTAT
>WAAE01009120.1:0-43914 GCA_013400495.1 Nicator chloris
GCTTTGGCTGTAGCCCAGGACATGGTTGGCCTTACGGGATACAAGCACACGTTGATGGCTCATGTCAAGTTTCTTGTCCAACACTCCAAGTATTTCTCCATAGCACTGTTCTTGTTCCATTCTCCATCCAGTCTGTAGCTGTGTTTGGCATTGCCCTGACCCAGGTGCAGGACCTCGCACTTGGTCTTGAACACAGGTGGACTTCTAAAAATTTTCAAGGTTCCTCTTGATGGCATCCTTTCTGAGGGTGCAAACTTGCTCTGTTGACTCTCAGTCTCCTCAGGATTTTAGGCACCACATGAGTAGACCTAGTCAAGCAAAAAGGGATTTGGGGACTGTCCTGAAGGCAAAATGCTGTGGTGACTTAGGATGCTCTTGAGTTGCTGTGTTTACATCACAGCCATTAGACATGTCTCCACAAAAGCTATCTCAAGATGCCTGATTATCATGCAGCACAACCAGGACACTCCAAAGAGGATGCTCCAAACAGGAAGAAACGCAGGCAGTAACTGCACTGGCACAGACATGGTGCTTTGCTGATATTCCTGTAGTGCCTCCTGACCTGTGTGAGTGTCTCTGCCTGGTGCTGCCATGTCACATGCCACCTCAAGGTCCCTATGGTGCATTCAATCCCCCAAGGCAGAGGTCCTTTAAAATAGTTTGGATTTTTTCAGAAGACTTGTCAGGTTTCACATTTATATCTACACTATATTTCACCAAGATGACACCGACAAAATATTCTTCTCCTCTGTTTCTGCTCTATTAATGCTGATTTTTCAGGGATGGTGAAGTCCATTGGCAATTTCCCACGGTAGGAGGGGTTTACACTAGAAAAACTGATCGCAGAGCTTGTAGAGTTTCCAAATTTAGTTTTTTAATTTAAACCAATAGGCCATGACAAGCAGTGAATTTCTTGAATGGTTATTGCAGACTGCAGGAGGCATTAAAAGGTACGAGACAGAAAGCCAAGCGGTTTCTTAAGCACTCAGGCAGAGCGAAGCTCAACGGGAAATGAATTACCTGGAGTGTGTTATTGCTACTGAACATAAAATTCAAGCATCAAAACAAAACAAGGCAAGCTGCATTTTAAATAGCAAATAATATTGGAGAAATGCAAACTAGGAGATCATAAAGGCAAACATTCTGAAGAAGGCGTATGTATCATTTTAGCCAGATCATAATTTTGATGCTCTGAATCTTAAAAGAGAAAACTTGTGAGACTCTTCAAAGCTACACTGTGCACCTTGGTCATGGTTTTTAATGAGTATTAAAGAATAAAATTTGTTCCTAAGTAAAATATATCCAAAAGCATTTAAATATGTGAAAAAATGAAAATAATTAGCTAGGATTTCACTCAGTCATGTATGTAGAAAATATATTGGGAATATTACTAATTATGTTCAAATTTTGCCCAACTTTCATGCATTTAATTCTGGCTATCATTACTATAAGGTAAAAGTCAGGATAATAACACTTCTAAAGCCTGCTGCTGTACCCAAATTATTCTTTATCCAAGAGGGTTGATCTCTTTAAGAGTTCTTCCTCATTTCTAGACTCAAGTTAGATGCTGCAAAGCCCAAAAGGTAAGTAAGCCCCTTTTATATCTAGACCCAAGCAGCTGCTGGTGTCCCCACTGTGAAGTTGTGCAGCCTTTACAGGGATAAAACTCATGTCTTGCAGCTGCCATATTAGCACTCAAAAATGTTGCAGTGTAGTTTAGAAACTTAGAACAGAAATATCTAAAGCTGCTCTCCTGTGAGTTTAAGTTGAAAGTTAAAGTTGAGATTGGCCAAACCACCTCTGTGGATGACTAAGAAACCTAGAAGATGGGAGACCTGTGGCAATTTCTCATTGGAGAGGGCAATAGATTTGAAGGAAAATGTCTGCATCCACCAATGGCAGCCTCCTGCCTGGATTTTAGTGGAGCATTTAATTTACAGAGCATGATTTAGCTGTATAAGCATACATTTAAAGCTGAAAGAGATACAGCAACTGGATGGCATGATGAGTCAGGGAGCCAGGGACCATCCCTGTGAGGGGAATACTGAAAACTGGAAAAGAAACAATGTGGGGCACCTAGATGTTGCACTGAAGTACTAGAAAATTCCAGAGATGTTCAGGATAAGAAGGTCTTGCAGGATCAAGATCCATTTCAGTCTTTTAAATTTCTTATTGAAAAGTAAGAGAGGGATTTTCTTTCACTTTTATTTTAACAGCAGAAGAGCTGTATAAAGGTAACAAGCATTAACAGGCTGGCAGAAAAGAAGTCTGAATATACTACATTCTGGGTTTTTCTTCTGTCCTCCATTCCCATTTTAGTGTAGCCTTTTCAAAAGAAAAAATGATCCACGACATTTTCCAAGCATGGATTGTGATGTGGAAAGGTATCCTTAACATAACAGCTTTCAACATCTCTTTTGCTATCTTAATTATATACTTGCTTTGGAAATCTCACCTGTTGCTCTTTTGATGCTTGCAGGGTGCACCATTGACATTCTGTCAAAGTTTTACTTCTCTAGAATTGCAAGAACCTGGATAAATCCATTACTTAACCAAGTGTTTGAAAATCCAGGATAGTATTCAACCTAAAAATTTAGAGCTGACACAGTTTTGATGAAGTATTTTTTCAAAGCATACATTGTGCAATATTAATTGTAGTCCCCTCTTGCACACACATGCACAGCTGAAAGAAGATTGCTGTCACTGGGAAGCATGGTTGCCTTTCTGGGCCCTGTGGCACAGTGAAATCTCAGGTCTAGAGGCCTCATGCTCATTGCATCTGGTAGGTAATGCATCTTCACAGAGCAGAGAGATGAGCTGCAAAAGACACCCGGTCTTTTCAGCTCCAGAGTTGTGTGTTGCCGCATCACATCCTACCACACTGGCCTCATGTTGGCTGTAAAGCCCTTCTGCTTTACAGCTGGCAGTGCTAAGTGTAAGCCTTTAAAAGCAGAAGAGTGCATCCTCACCAACCAAGATGTGAAGTGGTCACACCAACAGAGGTCCAGCATGGGGTGTGTTGATTAATTACTTTCCTTTGCATAGTCAGGAGAAAATTCACATTTGGACAGGTACAGTTAACATTGATTTTGGTCCCCTTCAACTTCTTATGACCTGGGATCAGATTAGGGATTTTAGTCAGCAGGAGTAATCATGGTATATTTTAATATCCTTTAAATAATTCTCCCTCACCAAAAAAATATGAGAGCAGTTTTCACTTCTTTTGTAGAAAAGTAACACTAAAAGGTGCAGAAAATAAAATACTATTTTAGATTTACTTTGAATTATATGAAAATAATGGTCAAGATAAAAAGGAATTGTGGCTGGTGTCTGGATAAAGGCTAACAACAATCTACACATTTATGGGTTGCACAGTTTAAACAAATAGACATGAGTAAATCCTGAAATACATAAGAGAATAAAATATTACTCAGATGTGCACATGCAAAAAGAGAAATAAGGAAAGGGACTGTCAAGATTTAGTGATCCAAGGGCAGCTGAAAAAATTTAATTTAATTTTGCTCCCGTTTGTGCATTTTGTCAAAATTTAATTTATGCTATCTCCATTTTAAGAGAAATAAAAATCTTTCATTTAAGTTCCTACAACTCTCAGATGGGCACCAAGATTTCTATGCAGTCATCACATTTGAACTCCTCATGGGACCAGACTAGAATAAAGCAAATTAAACTGGCTTTTCCTTCTATTTAGACTTTCCAGAAAGTCTTTTTGAAATTTTCTAATTACACAAAAGCCTCAGTTTGGAGAGGAAACTGAGAATTAAAATCAGAGTACCTTGACTGGAAAAGGAGAATATCACTGACTGACCACATGCTCCAAAATAAGTATTAAGAAATCAATTGGCTTTTCAGTTGATTGTGGTGTGCAGTCATTGTTTGTCATATCAATATTCCATTAGCAGAAGAGGGATCAGCAGCAAACTGACACTAAACTCTGGAGACAAATCTTTTTTTCTCTTCAGCCAGTTTCTCTTTGGAATAATTAACAACAGTTATTACAGTAAATCCCTTTGGAATGCAAAATGTTCATCAATCAAAAAAAGCCCAAACACTGGATACAGAAAAGACTTGACTTCTTGGAGCTCTAGCTTTCATTTTCCTCTCTTATTTTGTTCCATGTAAAAACAAAGAGGTCTCAGTGCAGTTACAAGAAATGTGAAACTCAGTTTGTGGGAGAACAAAACAATGATCTCAAGCTAATTAACCGAGTACATCAGCTACAGTCACTGTTTATTTGTGTGTTCATCATGAGGCTGATGAATACAAACTGTTGACTCAAAGTGTTCCCTGAGTGGTTCAGAGGTCTCCTTGATCACACAAATTATTAGCAAGTGGGGCACTGACTATATTGGCTGTATGTTGTGCAGAGTTTTCCAAAGTGGGGAAGGGAAGACCTCTAACATCAGGAAAAGAAAAGACAAATAGACTCAGATGAAAAACAAAAGTCTTTCTATAAGACTTTTTTCCCCTACATTTTGACAATGTATTCAACATTCATTTCTTATTAAGCTATTTGAAGAATGGCAAATTAAGAATAACACAGTATGGCAGAAGTGGGCCACCAGTTAATGAAATATGCATGACCAATGGGAACCATTTGTGTGTGAAAAGTCACTTTATTTCCAGGGTTCTAGATAAAGACAATTTTGATGAACATTTGGTTCACAAACAGCTTAACTGATAGCCTGCATCTAAAGACAGTGGACCCATTAATCGAGAGAGTATCAACTAATTTACTGGCAAGTAATTTTGTGAATCTGGGCTAAAAAAGAGATTCTGAAGGACCTAATGGTCCTCATCACTTCAACTAAAACCATTTGCTTAAGCTGTGCATGAAAAGGTGTCAGTGCCTCAAACTGGACATAGACCTAATGAGACCTCCCAAGAGGTTGCTCTGATGCAGGAATCTCAGTCTCTCTTTCTGCATCAGTTTTTCCTCTGCTTGGCACACTAGTACCACCCTGTCCAATTATAGCCACCAGATTTAGCACAGCAATCCATATTTGCTCCCTCTCTTAGGCCCACTCTGTGTGGAAAGCAAAGAACAAAGTCATAACCTCCTCACCCCAGAATAACCTGGAGCAATGTCTTCCTGCACACAAAAAATTGCTGGATCCAGACAGCAGTGATAAGAAAATTTTATTAGTGTCACAATTTAAAAAGAAAAAATGGAAAAAATGGCAAACATCTTTGAAGTCTTTTTCTGTCTTTTCTCTCAGAGTTCACAGTATCTCACTACTCAGCAGCTAATTAGCATCATGTTGAAAAACAGTGCTGTGACTCAGTGCCAAGTGACAGGGGAGGAGAGAGGGCTGGAGACTGGTTCAAGCACACACATTCCTTCCTCTGCCACCTGACCACAGGCACAGGGAAGGGAGGAACCTGACTAAGTGAAAGCATCGTGATTTCTGATTTACTGGCAAGCCACAGACATGATAATGGCGCTCTCAGTGCTTCTCTCACATCTTTTGCCATACTTTTCAAGCAGGAATTTGGAACCGAAATAATTAAACAACATAATTAGACATTTATTTTAACTCTGTGGGCCAACGTGTTGGCTGAGGCTTTGCAAATGACGAAAACCACAGCTGCCATGTTCAGCTTTGGGAGCAGCTCAGCTGCACTATGTGTCATCAGTTCCCATCCTGCTCTCTTGTTTTAATTAGACTCTCTTGCAGGCAACAAATCAGACTGATATTCTTCCTAAATGCTGCAAGTGCCCAGAGCAAACTGTGAATACTAAGGGAAAAACAAAGAGACAAACTAGATGTTTGTATTCTTATATAAGAGATACAAGAACTTTACCAATACAGTCAAATCTATTGAAATAGCCACGTTCAAACGTGGCATGGTTCTGTTGCAGTAGTGTTACTTCAAAGTTGTTAGGCAGAAATTCTTCTGGCAAAGACACTTTCCATGTACTCAGGCTTGGATTATGTAAGGCCCCTGGCCCAGGTCCTACCCTCACTGTTCCTCCTTCAACATTTCTTCCCTCCAATGGGATAATGCCAGTGAACTGCCTCTGGTAGGGAATAAACCCAGATCTCAAACATGCAATCATTCTATGCCAGACAGCACTATATATTTGTTATCACACTATCAAAGTATTCTACGCACTGTAACAGCTACTTTTCTTCAGAAAAAGAGTTCAAGACATGATGTGAAAAAATATCCATTGTAGCAGGTTCATTCTTTGAAAGAGGTGGGGGACTCTAATCGCTAACATTTCTAAATTGGCTAAGACATGAAAAGCAGCTTCCACTTTTTTAACTATTTTAATGAAAAAAAAATAAAAATATTCCCAAAGAAAAATATTTTAAGCCATTCTCAAATCAGCAGACCATTCTACATAAAGATCTGAACAACTCATACACTGCATAAGCCATGCAGTAAAAAGTTAATTACCGAATAACTACATCTTTGAAGGATAATTACAACTGAGGCCCTGAGATGCACAGAGCAAGATCCAATAATCTGAAATTCTCTTGATTGGGAAAAACAGTAGAGAAGTAGCTTTTCTCCTCATGTTGTGGAGGTAAACTGTCTTACTGAGGCAGGAATGCACTGTGGCAGGGAAATTGGAAAAAAAACCTAATGAATACTTTCTCTGGAATGTCAATATCTGGGTATTGAAAATATGGGACTCACATTCATAGTCATTATCCTATGAGTAATATAAATTGCATGATCCTGGTCCTGAAATATATGTATTCTAATATAATTTTAAAAGAGTGTAAAAGGTTGAATAACTAAATCATCTGAGCTGTGACTGCATGAATCCACAGATGACAAATTCACAATTCTGGGCACTCATCTGATTTTATTAAGTGAGGGCATATGAAAAAAATACTCAATTGTTGGGCTGCTTTGAGGGAACTGAGGGAATAAACACTGCTAGAATAATTGCCTGTTGACATATTGAAAGGCATGTACATGTTTGCCAAGGCAGGCAGCTCCTAGGGATTATGCTTTTCTCTGAACAGCTATCAGCCTGCAGCATGTATCTGAGTTTACAAAAAGAGGTTTAAGAAAATATGTTGAACTGCAAACAAAAATAGTACCAAATGCAGGCACAGCTCAAACAGCTGCACTGCGGTAGATGTTTGCTTTGAACATCATGACAGAACAGCATTCAACAAAACTATCCAGTACGTGCGCTCAAAAAGGATGCCAGGATGTTGCCAGTTCTTGTCCTCCCACTTACTGGGATGACAAAGCCATGAACACAATTGTCAGGCAGAAAGAAGAAATGAGGAACTGTGCCAAGGTGCTTCGAACAAAGGAACACAAAGATGTCTGTGATCAGCTTACATGTCACTAGACTATAAGGGGTAAAACGGCGCAGGTACAAGTGAATGAACAGACTGGTGAGAGCACTAGAGACACACACTGAAAGATAAAGGATTGGCACTGCAGAGGGGAAAAATCTATGCACAGTACTGAAAAGAAATGATGAAGAATAGATTATAGAAGAATGTAGAAAAACTAAATAATATAAAAACAAATTAACAGTGAAAAGCTCAAAAGGTCTTTTCCTCAAAGTCTATCTCTTCCTGCGCACCTTACCAAATATGACCAAGAGAGGTCCCTGGGGTTACAGCTACATGGCAGACATGAGTGTTAAAGTAATTGTGTTCCTCAAGGCCCCAGGATCTATCAAATCTCTTTCACTAGTAAAATGAAGTGTGCTGAAAAACTATTACAACAGATCAGTTTGATTGGTTGTTTCTAAGTGAATGATGTGAGCTCAGGTTACAGCTCTTTATGTGTTGAAAATTATCTGAGGTAACAGCTACATGTTATACAGAAGAGGTAAGCAGGCTCCACAGCAGGACTTATCCAACCCGATTTTTTCCCATATAATTGCACTCAGCAAACTTCAAACTGTGGAAATACTCAAATCTCTTTGAAAACACCCAAAATCCTCACTGACAAGTAGAAGAGCCTTCTATTCTTCTGCATGTCTGCTTCTGCCTGCTTAATTCAGCATCTAGCTCCCACCCAAGTCTCAAGAGGATGCCAAATTAGTCATTCATCCACCAAAGTCTTGAACAGAGACTGTTTTAACAGGTTTCATAACGTTCATAATTCACTCAGGACCAGACACTCTGTGAATGTTGCTTGCATTGAAACGCGTCCCAGAGGGAAGCTTTCCAGCAACAGATCACCTTTGCAACATGCAGAGCTTTCAGGGCAGGTACAACATGGCCCTAGTGCAATTACACAGCTTGTCACTCAGAAATGGTGAATATACAAGAAAAATACCTGTACATTCAATTCTAAGTGTGTATGTCTCTAACATTTTATTGAATACAGCCTCTAAACTAATTTAGAAATGAAAAAATTTCATGTTCTCATTTGTTGATTTTTTTTTTTTTTTAAATCCTGTGTGATTTTTCTTGGAAGGACAGAAATGAGAAAAGCTGATTTTAACTGAGAGCTGGGATTTTTTGGAGTTCAACATCCTTATTTTCTTTTTCAGAGATTCTGTATTCTCAGCTTTTTTTTTCTGACCCATTAGCTTCTTAAAACTTAATGGACCTCTTTTCTCATTTCCTTTCCTTCTTACTCTTGTCCACTTAGTGAATGTTTTTAACACCTGATTAGTTTCAGCCAAACCAATTCCTTATTCTTCTTATCATTTATATGTTGATTTTAATGGTTTCTTCAATACCCTTGCAAATGTCTCCTTTATTTTTTACCTCCTCTAGTTTTGCATGAAGTGACTTTGCTTGTTTCTTGTTTCACTAAGCTGTCACATCATCCTTAGTCACGCTTTCTCCATTATCATCACCCACAAGTTTTGACTCAGAAATCAAAGTTCTTCTATTAAACAGACTGTTATTTCAATCCCTGATGGGGAGACACATCATTCACAAGACTTTACTTGTGCATTTTGTATATTATTTCAGTATAACCCTCTATTATTATTGTTATATTGTTTCTGTGTAATATTTCTCTATCCTAATACTGTTTTTATACAATAAATGCCATTATCTCCTCTTTATTTACTGAGGAAAGGGCTCTTTGTTTTAACCCTGTGTATGAGGTTGACTGTAATTTTCTTTACCTACTCATTTTCTGATCTCTAAGGCACTTAACTCAAATCTTCAGGCTTTCTTTGAATGCCTGAAAGCAATCAAAATTCATCCCAAAACCCTGAGAAGTTTACTAATTTGGAAAGATACAGAGCTCTTTTATACAATATTTGAATCTTAAATTTCCTGATCTTTTATTTCTTTCCTTAAGCAAATTCCAGACATCACCTTCAAATCAGTTTCTGAGCTTCTTATTTCCATTTGTCTTCAGCTCAGTTTCCTTCATTCATTGTATCTCATCGTTTAGTCTGAGAATTGGACATCTTAATTATAGACCAACTTTTGTTTTCACAAAATCTAAAGACAACTGACGCATGTCAGTTTAATCTCAGGATGTTTTGTATTATCAGGATTTTTTTCACATTTTCAGTGCTTAGCACACTGTCTCTTGATACAAATTTATGTTCAACCATGTGTTCAACAGTGAATGATAATATTAGAAAACAGAGAAGCCAGAAGAACATGTGACTACAGACAAACAGCTGTCTAGTAAACTCCACATTCATTAGCAATTAAAATCTAATACCTAACCCTAAATAAAGAAAACACAAACACACCCTAAATAATAACAGTAAAAAACAATAAACACATCCTAACTAAAAGTATATAACATGTTTACACCAATTAAATACCCCACCTTTTCTTGTCCCTTGTCTCAATATACAGTGATATCAGTAGTGATGACAGCAGTAGTAATCAGCAATAATTAACAGCCATGACTCCAGTACATGACTACTACCCTCCTTTGAGCTAACAGGGTGCATATCTATTCCCCATTCTGAAGCATTCATATTATTGATATTCTACTTTTTATTGTCACACATGGCTTCAATTAGTTCATCTGCAACTTTTGCTTCTTTGACATCACATCTGCCTTGCACCACAGCCCATTCCATCATCGCACCACTGAAATATTTAATCAGAAAGTTGTGCAGGGTGGAGGGCTGCAAAAAGAGAAGAGCAGGACTTTTTAGCTGGACCATCAGAAAAGAAGATAAGACATAACTGGAATTGCCTAGGTGAAACACAGTCTGGATCTCACCACTTGCCCCTACATTCTACATACTAATTCAACAAGGCAAAGATGAGCTGCAGCACAGTTAAAAACTAAAAGCAATATTGAGAACATCATAGTCTAAGAGAAGCCTTTGTAAAACTACATTTTTTAAAAAAAAATTAATGTTTTGATCATTTTACATCCAAATGTAGCCTCTTGATTTTTACCTAAGAAAAATGAATATATAGACCAGGAATTTGAATGGGATTAGAAAAAAACTAGGCAGACAAACTATCAGTCACCAAATTACTCTATGTGACAAAGACTGTTGCAGGAGTCCTTATAACAAAAATGCAAAGTCTTAAGAAACACAAGCAGTTATATTCACAAAAATATGCATCAAAATAATAATTTTAAAAATCTACACTTGATTCATTTTTTTCCTAAATAAAGGAAATACACCTTACTTTTCTTGAAGTATGAACCATAATGGATCAGCTAATCTAGACACATATTCAAGGCAGGACCAACAGTATTGGAACATTTCTGATACAGGTTTTTTAAAAAGAAAAAGCAATAATAAAGGATCAAAAAAAAAAAAAATAAAAAACCCATAGACACTCTTGTCCTTGAATACAATAGCAGCTAGAAGATTTTTCCCAATGTCAAAGGAATCCCTCATTGCTTGAGTGTCAACCCATGAGTTTGAGTTGCTGGACAAAATGCAGAAGACTAAAGGGTGATCTACATATGGATAATCAAAAGAGCACATAAAGTCAACAAGAAGGAAACACAATTAAAATCACTGAAATACACAGTGGAGTTGAATTAGTGAAGTGGGACACAGTATTGTCATCAGGTGAATGTCTCTGTTTTTCCTCAGACAGAAAAACTGACCATGTCAGTTTTAAAGCCTGACATAAATTAATTTCTAGTAAAAACCACTCAATGGTGGACATGGGTCAGCAAGCACTGGGCTGTTTGATACCACCAGCAAAGAGCCATGAATCCCATAAAAGCTGATAAATCTGAAAGGGTGCAGGAATTTAGGTCAGAATAAGAATCTATTTTCAGTTCTGCCCTGCAAGTAAATTGTTTACTACCCTTATATCTCTCCAGTGATACTACCTTCACATTTCAAGTTTTCATCAGGTGTATTACTTCACTAACTTGTTCTTAGCTGTTTAAAGGCCTCCAACAGGGATGTTTTACAATGACTGTCTATACCAGCAATTGCAATTCCTGAAATGAAGAAAGGTATAGAGCTTCTTTTCCTGCCTGTACTAGCTTGAAGTCAAGAGCATTTAGGGTTCGCTTTTTTTATCCCTTACAATTTCCTGTTTGAGGATCATAGAAGCTGTTCACTTTATGTAATTGTTTCCTTAAATTGCTGTTTTCAATTTGCATAATGTATCATTTAAGTAAAGGTAAAGAAGCATTTCATCTTGATAATTTCTGCCACAGCTGAGATTGCAAAATTGCTTCTTGTTAGAAGGAAATTTTTAAAAAGTGCAATCACTGCAACTTTCCAGATGGCATCTAACACATTTTTCAGTCTGCTGCAGTAGTATGTTATAGATATGCTTGCTATTCAGTTCAAGCTAGGAAACATTTTCTCTAGCTGAGGTAGGCCTTTTGGCCCCACTTTTTCATATTCCATCACATTCCTTGATAATTTCCTGATTTATTTGATGGTTCTAAACATTTTCTTGTATATAATAAATTCTCTACAATTTGACTTACCAAGACACTCTATTTCTCCAGAAAGCTAATTTCTTTGCTATTAAATCTGATTAATTCTTTTCTACAGCTACAAATGCCAAAATTTAGCCAAAATGCCATTCTACATTTATCAGTAACTTCTCCTAACTTCAATTCTCTTCTATTATTAATAGCAAGTATTGATACATGCAGTACCCTGTACCTCAGGTGTACCCATAGGCTGAAACCCTCAAAAAGTAAAACTTCTCTGAAGTTTCATGCCTAATACTTCTCTGGAATTAGGCTTTAAATATAGTGTTTCTGGAAATATCAATGTCATTATACTGAATGGTTCTGTGCAGGTCAAAATCTGGCAATTGATCTATAAATATGCATTTTTTGTATGTGTTTAGTCCCACATTCACCTGAGCTCTTGACTCAGCCAAGCATATGAGTCTTATACTTCGGTAAAGTCACTACTTACATGCCTAAACTTTGGTTCAGTGTGGCAATACCAGCACAGACATTCAATAATTTAAATAAAATTAATTTTTTTTTTAAAAATCATTCCTTTACAGGTGATAAAGAACATATAGATCATGGTGGCTTAAACAATCCTATTGCTTAAGACTGCAAATCAGACCCAGCCTGCCAGATAGGAAAAAAACACTTTGAGTTTGAGTTACCCTCAAACTCTTCCCTTGGGTCAGGAATCATTCTTATGTACCTGAACTCTCCCATTCAGCACAGGGTCATAGACCTGTGCAGATAGTCAGCAAAGTAAAACAAGATTTGTCCTTGATCATCTTCCTTTTCTTACATTTAGAATGCTATATTTCTCTAACTCTCTATCATTTGCACGTCTGCAAGCTGATGGAACCCCTCACATGAAATTCTTTCATTAGATCAAGAGCATTAAAATGGGGCGTGCATATCCCTACTTGGTTGTTATATTGATCTGTCTTTTTCCATCAGAACTGGATAAAATTTCCAAGTTTTTCATTGGAAAATAGAAAATCTTGGGTTTGTTGACTTAAAAACTTAGGTGTTTCAAGGACTTCTTTTTCAATCACTCTTGTTTTCAAGCTTAATTTTAACACCAAAGGAAACAAAAATCTATGATAATGTCATCTTTTATAACATCTCTCTTGGTCAAAGCAAGCTCTATGACACATTTCAGCTTCAAAGAACTTCAGTGCTTCCTCTATGTTTAATGACTATGACATGGACTCAAGTGAGCTGCAAGATCTGCAAGAAGGCAGCAAAGTCAGCCACCAGCATGCAAGAGTCAGGACTCCTTAATGTCAGACCTGAAAGACTACAAAGAGTGCAGAGTTTATCTAGATTATGTGCACATCAGCCATGTGGTTAATGATTCATGAAGCTTCACCATGTTTCAGTCTGGGTGGAATATGCTGTGGGATGTCTCAAGTGAATTGTTTGTATGGCACTGCTTGGATGTGGTCAGAGGCTGTGAAGTTCACATGTGACAGCACCAGCAAGATCATCTGAGATATCTGAAACATTAAATAACTTTATCTCAAATGGAAGGATTGTGTTAGGCTTATTTGCTAGACAATGAAAAGCATTTGTAAAGGACCAAATGGTAATAATACATGCAATTTCATTTTGAAATACAGGGATTAATGGCACACAATGCCAATAATGGTAGTTAAATTTGACCTCCAGCAAGGATTACTATAACCCTGTGGGGTATTCCTCTGCAACTGCTTTTAAAAATTTCACTTTCAACAAAAAGTTTTGCTCCATCCCTCCATAGTCCTTTAAGGAACACAAGGACTCTTGTCCACCTCGCTGTAGCCTGGTGCACCTTTGCTACTAGGCTAAACCTGCCCAGGACTGTGCCTGCTGCTTAGGCCAGCTGGCACTGAGCAGAGTGATGTCACTTTCTCCCCTTGCCCCCCAGTGAGGGCAACTATGTGTTGAGAAAACTCCCATGAGGAACTCCCACTTGTGTCCAGAAACCACTTGGCTAGCTGACGCAAACCAAAACCACCCCAAAGACTAGCTAGGTGCTTAACTTCCAGCATGGACATAGTCAAGAAGATACAAAATCAAAAATTAAATAAAATTATGTCTTTCACAGAATCGTCAAGATTGGAAGAGACCTTCAAGGTTGGAAGATATGCTAGTCCAACCCTCAACCCAGCACCACCATAAATAATACACCACCACTAAACCTCAATCCAAGTGTCACTTTCAGATGCCTCTTGAGAAGCTCCAGTTACAGTGACTCCACCACCTACCTGGGGAACTTACTTCAATATCCAACCACTCTTTCAATTAAAAAAAAAATTAATATCTAATCTGAACCTCCCCTAGAGCAACTTAATGTCATTTCCTCTTATCTTTTCATTTGAGACATGGCAAAAATACCAATCCCCACCTCAATACAACCTCCTGTCAGGTAGCTCCCTCAGCCACTCCTCGCAGGACTTGTGCTCCAGACCCTTCACCATTTCCATTGTCTGACCCCAGACTCCCTCCAGCACCTCAATGTCTTTTTTGAAGGGAAGAGCCCAGAACTGAACACAACACTTGAGGTGCAGCTCACCAGGGCCAAGGACATGGGGACAATCACTTCCATGGTCACACTATTGCTGATACAGGCCAGGGTGCCACTGGCCTTCTTGGCCACCTGGGCACAGCTGGCTCATGTTCAGCCACTCTCAACCAGCATCTTCTGGTCCTTCTCAGCTGAGCTGCTTTCCAGCCACTCTGCCCCCGCCTGTAGCACTGCCTGGGTTGGTGTGGCCCAGGTGCTGGATCCAGCACTTGGCCCTCTTGAATCTCATACAATTGGCCTCTACCCAATGATCCAGGCTTTCCAGATCCTTCTGCAGAGCCTTCGTGCCCTCCAGCAGATCAACACTCCCACCCAGCTTGGTGTTGTTTGTGAATTTACTGCGAATGCTCTCAATCTCCTCATCCAAACCACTACTAAAGATATTCAACAGAACCAGCCAAAACACTGATTGCTGAGGAACACTGCTAGCAACCAGCTGCCAACTGGATGGAACATCATTCACCCCCATCTCTGGGCCCAGCAATCCAGCCAGTTTTTCACACAGTGAGGAGTTTCACTGTCCAAGCTCAGGACTGCAGACTATACGTATTGCACTGGGGGATGCCAAGCAAAGGCTTCTAAATTAATATGTAAGTGGGGTTGTTTCTCTTCTACAGTGGGTATCTGGGAGGTTTATCTAGTTGCCTGAACAATTCATTAATAAAGTGCTTTGTGACAAAACTAACATAAACAAATTCTTCTTGCATTTAATCATAACTCATAAAACTCTTTATAAATGTTATTTACTTCACAGACAAATTCAGCCTGATTAATTAGAGCATCCTTCTTCAGGAGAGCACTTGAGCATGTCCTCAAGTTCCACTGAGTTCAGTTATTAGGTTAGTTGAGCAAATCAGTTACAAAGAGAGATCAGGGTGGATCACTGGACAAAGAAAAGCAGGAACTAAATGGCCAAGGACAGAAACAGAATACGGGACAAAGCCTAAACCAAAACAAAACCAAACAAAACCAAACAAAGAAAAGGGCCCAAACCCCAAGACTTGAGATTAAATTTGGTGGCCTTGTGCCCCTGTACTTTGGCCGTTGTTGGAATCTGTACCTCACTCTCCAGTAGTTTTAGCACACATAGAGTAGAAAATGTCTTCTCTACTTCTCTTGTGAGTTTCTTCGTGACTCTTGCAAAATTCTTTATTTTATACCACTTTCCCTACAAAATCCTTTAAAATAACATGTTAGTAACACAGTACAAAGATATTTGTAACCTGAATTAAGTATTTGTGATTTCATCCAAATTTAAAGACATCAATGTAATATGTATTAACTAAATAGTGAAAAAACCCTAAATAATGGTTACAGGTAAATGCAACAGCAATGCATCTGCAGGGAAATAATGAATACTCATGGGGAAAAATCCATGACAATGAATGAAGGACATGATTAAGTAATGATTTGGTTGATTTGCTCCATCTTAGTACACCCTGCTACTATGATAACACAAGTAAGAGATGCTCACACTATATAATTTACTCAATGAATTTGACTTTCATGTGAATAAAGAAACAATAAATCAAGCTGCATGACACAAAAAAATGCTCAGGCTCATTCCCTCTGCTCTCACTTTAAGCACTTGTAACCTGTCACTGCCACAGGTCATTTCTTCCCATAGGATTGAACAACCAGACCAGAGCATGTGCAGGGATAGAGGCCAGATAACTAAACAAAGATCTAATTTGGAGTTCAGTACATGTTCCTACATAACCAAACTTAAACACTTTTTCAAGACTTGCATGTCATACTTGTTTAAGCAAAAAACATGAAAACAGTGACCCCCTTAGAAAACAAATTTTTATACTGCTCAAATTGTGCCAATATTACCTGAGAATAGAGTTGTCTTTTCCTCCCATCCATTGTCCAGCTTTACTTCCCTGTTACCTGCCTTTCTCTCTTCCTACCCATTCCTAGAAAAAAAAAATGAAGGAAGAAAGGCCTTTGCCGTGGTATCTGTATGAATAGCATCATGCTGGGGTTTAAGTTCAAACTTTACTATAGGTGTGGATGTTGGATTTCAGCGGGAGGAACCAGCACCTAAAATGTTGTGCTGGTTTTAGCCCAGGGTTTGCAATCCAGAGGTTCCAAGGAGAGGCTGTTGGTTTTCCTCCTCTGGGATCCCTGACTCCTTATCCTATGTTTATCTGAGAATTACGGTGTCTCAGAAAGGGATTTCAAAGTTTAGGATGCTAAAGAGGAACTGTCTGGAGGTGGCCCAAAGGAAAACTGAGAAGACAGTCTATCCTAATCTTTCCTCAGCTACTTCTTTGGGCTTCACTCAGGTTTACAGTGAGATATGTTTTCTCCAGGCTAAAACCTCTGGGTGGGTTGCTGCTAACAGCATTTATGTTTTCTCAGCAAAATCTGCAGGTCTCATGTTTCTCGCACACCTTCTCAATTTTCCCCTCTGATGAGAGCATATTTCCCCTCACTGGTAGCATTTATATGCACTGGTTTTGCATTCCAGCAGAGAGAGCACTCAACACCTAAGCACTTAAAAGGCATATCCCACACATGAACAAAAATTTTCATGTGTAGGTTTTGATATACCTACTTACCCAGCTGTGCCCACAGACACCTCAGATAGAGAACTGAGCAATCCATTAGAGATGAGCTCATTCCAGACCTTTCTCAGCATACAGACACATGTATTTTTAACAAATTTCAGAATATACTAAACCAACTTCCCTCCCCATCACCATTTGCAATATCAAAATGATGGCAATTTATTTTCATGTGATTCTATTCATATCCCAGAGAAGATTAATTTCTTATATTTTAGAATGCAGCTTATTGACAACAATGTATGGAAGTAAGGACAAGATAAAACGTTCATTGTGTAAGAACAGATTGAAAAAGACCTGACAGATACCATGATATATAAGTGGTCACAAGCTTGATAACTAAATATATTCAGAAGCAACAATATTGGCATCTTAGCTAATCTAGGTGAATGTGAAAATTATCAAAGCCCAAGATGTTGTTAGGATCCCAAACTCATAAAATCACAGAAAAAGAGGCTTCCAGTTCGAGAAATTAAGCAGACTTAACAATTACCCTGCTTGTGTTGTTACATTCATAAACAGTTATAATATTTTGTCAAATCCAGGGATATAATTTATCATATCTGGTCTCCAAAGGTGGAATTTATCATAATCTTATATGATAAATTTAAAACATAGTAAAAGGGCCTTAAAATATTGCAAGCTGTACCAGTTCTCAGACACAGCTTGGAGTCACATGGAGAGGATGGAAACACATCTCAAATACCTGTTTCCCTGTGATGGCCAGGGAATCTGGTAGGGGCCTGCTTCTGCATTCCTAAGGCAGCCCAGCTTCTTGACCTTCAGCTGTCAATGCACAAAGCAGAGCTTACACACGCTGTCTCCAAAGCATTGCTGTGCCTTATAGCTGACAATGAATCACATAGCACAGATGCAATGCTGTTTAGAGGAGCTGGAAATTTAGAAAGAGCGCAAGCACAACTTCCAGCCTGAACTGACAGATGTAATTCATTTCCATAAAAGCAAAGACTGTTATTAAGGAGGATAAATAGAGGAGTCAAAGTCAAATGCATGGTAAAAAAAGAGGCTGGTATATTGCAGTAGCAAAAATAATTCAGACAGGCCCAGACTTGTGCAAATAATCAGGCCCGTTTAACTTCCAAGTGGACGCCTCTACCCTTAAAATTTCTTTCTTTGAGCCTCATATCAGCACTACCATAACACCTAGTCATAAAGCTGGGGTGGAACTCCAAGGATGGTTGTGTCCCTGGGGAAAAATAGCCTTCCTGTGGCTGCAATTGTGTCCACATAACCCACACAGCATTTGGGCCTCTTCAGTGAGTCCAGGTCTCTGCAGGGCCAAATCTGCAGGCATTCTAACATGTCTGTTCAAACTCCATGTACAACATTACCTGGTGCTAAGGCTTCCTGCATGCAGAGGTTCCTCAAACAAGGGGTCCGGGAACGCTGTGAAAAACATTTGTGAAATTATCTCCTGAACCCACAACAGAATCATACACCTCTCTCATCTTCAGATCCTGGACAGACTCCTGAAGCAAAATACCTTCTACTGTGCTTCAAGGGACCCCACAGGTCTTATCCTTTGCTATAATGGCCCACTGGCTGTGGTTACTTCATATTACACACACAGGTTTTTTATGTCAGCTGGGAGCTGACACCTATATACATGTTTTGAAACAGGCAAAAACTTTCAACATCTTTTATGGGCAGGTGCTCTAATCATTAGCCTTGTAAAGGAAGGATATAACAACTCCTCCATCTGCAATCATTAAAAAAAATTTTAAAAACCTACAAACAAAAAACAAACCAAACACCAAAAAAACCCCAGTAGATGAAACATCAGGGAGCCTTGAGTTGTTTGTGTCATTTTGGCAGGCTCTCCCATGCTGTGAACGACACTTCAGAGTAGCTTTTTATTCAGCTTCTTGTCATCTGGAAAAGAAAATACTTCAATGCATTTTTAATGAATTTCCTGTAGTTTGAAATGAAATTTTCTCAGGCGAGAAAGTAAAAATCTCCACAGAGCAAACAGAAAAAGTCATTAAAGGAAAACAGCTGAAATTGCAATAAATACAGGGAGTGCATCTGGACCCATGGCCCATCCTAGTATGCCTTTGGCAATTTGCCCCAGCAGCTTCACACCTGCTAGGTCTCCAGCAAGTTTCCTTTCACACTATCCATCAGGGCTGACACATACTCCCATCCAAAGGCTTTCATCAGCATTAAAGCAGTTCAGCGATACAGGTAAGTTCTCTATTCCTCTTAAAGACCCTCCAGCAAATCTGAAAAACAAGCCTTTGATCTATAATTTCTCTAAATTTTGTTGGCTTAATCACATCAACTCATGTCTTCATCCTCCCTCTCCTAATAGCATCAGGGGCTCCCAGTTCCCTCCTGCACTCAGGCTGGGACAACTCCTCCCCTTGTATTTTGAATTTCTCCTCCAGGCTCACTCAGCTGTGCTGAGGTCGATCCAACCTGGTGTCTCTCTGTGCCTGGGCTGGCTGCCCTCCTGACATGACAATTGCTAGCATAAGCTATGAAACATCATGTGAACTACATCCAACCTTTCCCCAAGTGCTTCTACACTTATATCTGGAGCTGTCATCTAGCTGGTTTCCTATAAAATTTTCATCTTACCATCTCAGATCACTGAACAGGCTGAGCAGGTTTTACCTTCATATACATACCAGGTCAGAGGCTGTTCAGTAGATGAGCACTGATATTCAGCATTGGAGACCAAGATTTTTATTCAAGTAACAGCATACTTAATTGTGTCTTCTCCAGGGTCATTCCAAAAGAGCATCCAAATACAAATTTGAGACTGATCCCTGCAGAAAGCAAGGAGGAAAAAGGACAGAAGGCAGTGGTAGGCAAAAAGCCAGAACTTGACTTCCACAACCAAGTCCTCCTCAGCTGTGTTTTTTCTCTTAGAAGTACTAAGTACTACATGTAAAAGTAAATATATTTTAATGGGAATTGAGAGCCCCTATTCCCAGCTCAATCTCATATATTTCATGGGCCCACAGTAAGACCATTTGGACAGAAAACACAGTCTCAATTAATTCCCTTAAACCCAGACTGAGATTATATACCACAGAAGTCTCATGCTCCTAACTACCAGAAATGGATTTAGTGCTCTTAATCACGTCCAGTACACAAAGAGGTATTAAAAATTAATTTAGGAGGTGTTTTTCACCAGCCCAGGTAAAGTTCCTGATAGTTTTCAGCCTGAATTCCTCTTATACCAGCAGTCATAGTTCTGAATTACATAAAACCTGACCCCAGCATCCAGTGAATGTCTCCTTGGATGTTAAACAGGTCTCATCTATAACCTAACAGCAGAAATCCCCATCTAATCAATGCAAGTGACATGAGTAAAATGTGAGATGTGGGGTAGGTAGCATCATGCCATGCAGCATTAAGTGCCAGCAACAGCATGTATGACTAATTTGTGCTACAGGCTTAAAAATGACAGCCCCAGAAGCTAGGAGAAAGGGCTGTAGTCTCCCAAATCTATGATCTAGCTGTGGTTGTCAAACATAGCACATTTCCTGGCATCAACATCTGTCCCTGAAGCAAGCAGCAATTACAGCACTTTGCAGCACTGTGAGCCATTGTGACAGCCTTCAGCTCAGCCTGCAAAGAGATTTGATGGTCCTGACCACACTCAGCAAAAGAAATTTGGGTTCCCCACTCCCTGCTTTTCATGGGCCATTTGTCATACTAAAATGACTTCTCCATATATGCCCTATACACATACACATATATTGCAAGCTGTAGTTCATTTTTGCTGAAACACAGTTTTTACAAGTCTATAGCTTCTGATATACAGAAGCTTTGCCAGGCCCAAGCACAGAATAATAGAAAATCACTTTCGGTCATGTAAAGAGATAGAGTAGCTGACAAATGGTCTGTTGGCAGGTGAGGCAAGAACGAAGTGCTCTTAGATTACCTCACAGGAATAAAAAATAAATAAACTCAATAATAAAGTGAGCATTATTTGTTTCTGCTGCTGTGAGAGAGGCAAGGTAATTCATTTAGCTTTTAGCTTGTTGATATAGTGAGATACATCATGACAATGATACATCAGTAGACTGGTCTGCCATCTTAATAAATAATAAAGCAGATTAACATTTATCATATTGCTCATGAATCCCATCCCTTTACCTGTTCATATCTAAAACATCAGGTTGATGGAGTCATTTAGCTAGCATCAATGTTACAGCAATAATTTGAGGAGAGCCCATATTAAAGAGGTTTACCATATTCCCTCCTCTATCTGCTTCAGGCCACAATTAGAAAGACAACTGTTTAAGAACTCTCACAATTGTATTTTATTTGACATCAGCAATATACACTGGAGTATAATAGGAACAGGTTTTTTGCACAATCTTTCTTGCAAGATGGATTTATTTTCCAAATACATAGATGTTCATAATACAGGAAGGTAACAGTTAAGCTGCACAATAGCAAAACAAGTTGACAGCTATCAAACCACCTTTTAAGTTTGTTGGTAGTCAGGTGACCAGCATTGAACATATCAAATAATTTAGTTAACTTCTGATTCTTCAAATCTTCCCAGCCACATTGTTCCATGCAACTAAAAGGTGCACCAAGAATAGTGTAAAAGAATTCAACCAAAGTCTTCCCTTGCTTTGATTTCCTTTCAGTTTTTCCCCATGTATGAGTCAATACAAAGGGATAAACATCAGAATTTGGCATGGTACAGGAACTCTTGCAACATGCATCTAGAACAGCCACATATTGCAGGAATAGTAAGTTATTGGCAGAGAAGATAGGACTTTCCAATAGGGGGTGTTTAAAAAGCATTTTTACCCTGCTTGCTTTAAGTGTGTATTTTCTGCATGCCACTACTTTTACAGAAAAAAAGATAAAAGTACTTCCAAAAGCTTCATATTTTTCACTGGGAGTCTTCCTTGCAGTGTCTAAGCCTAAACCCAGATGTTTTGGTTTCAATGGACAGGGCTTGTCAGGGAAAGAAAAGCTTACAGTAGAACAAAATATCAGTAAACACCATCTTTTTGGTTTTTTTACTTCTTTTCATTCTCAGCTTTAAAATGACACAAGATATAGCAGCTGCTGCACATCACATTCCTTTTTTTTTTTCTTTCTGGTTCCTCGGTTGGTACAGGTCTTAAACTTCAAATTAGCACAGAAGTTGATACCTCCCAGTCTGCCTCTCAACTGTGAATTTGTGAGTAGAAAGAGCGAGAAAAAGAATGTTCCTCATCATTTGTTACATGGACTGATTTTAACAGCTCACTAAAGTGCCCCAGCAGTCTGGAACACCAGAACTGGTAGGACTGGCAGAGTGCAAGGGTGGCAGATGAGGAGAAAAAGTACCCAAGGCAACTTCTAGGCGCCTTATTTACTTACTACCTGCAAGTAAATACTGTGCCTGCAGACAGGCTTTTAACACTGTCTCTGCTCTGTATGCTTGCTAGTGATGCAGCACAGAGCACAAGTGGGCTGGCAGAGCTAGCAGTCACCCAGAAAACTTAGAAACCTGAACATCTTTTGTCTGTTCTACAACTGACCTGTATTTCAAGCAGCCAAAGTTGGTTTACGCCACTGCACTAGCACTGGATCTTGAAGCTCACCCAAAAATCCTCACACATCATACTTCAGGACTCCAACCCTACTCACACTGTGCCTTGCTGCTTGACTGCCAGGGTTTATCTGCCACTGGCATGGATGCACTCCCTCTCCCTGCCCAGATTCTGCTGTCCAGCTGGTGATGGAGATGTGATGCATAGACAGCCTGTGGCTAAAGGGAAGGCATGGGAATCCCACAGCATCCCAGAAACTGCTGCGCCTCACCTCAGCCACAAGGCAAGGGAGCAAAGTCAGGGACAGAACATGAACAAATCAAAACAGTGCAAAAGTAGCAGAACATGCCAAAGAGTGGTTTTAGATTGTTCATTGGGGAAGTTTAAAACAGCTAATGAGCAGCCCTTAAGCCTAATTCAACTCTTACATCTACCTCAGCAAGATGCCTCAGGGTTCTTATCCAGAACTGGGATACCTTTCCTGCTGAACAGATTGCTCCATCACTTACAAAAACATGCTCCTAACTCAGCAAGGCCAGCACTGAGTGCCCTCCTAACTGGACTGATGAACTGAACCTAAAAATTCCTACGTCTTCCACAGTTCACTCATGGCATGGCAGAAAGAAAACTGGGAAGTATATAGGGAAGCTGGTTAATTGCATACTTAGTAAGATCAACTGAGAATGTGAAGATCAAAGAATGTCTTTTTTTCACTCATATTTTCTCATCTGATTTCACTATATTTATGCATATGATAGCCAGAGGGGAAGTGAGAACTAGCATTTTAAAACCTCTCCACAGAATTTTCCCACCTTCTGTTTATATATCCTCTCCACATTATCCAAAGGAGAAAGAATACAATCCATGTGTTTATGAAATGGCTACTGAATATCCCTAAGTACTGAGTGTCCCTAAACTAAGTACCTGGTTTAGCTTAGCAGTAAACCCACATATATTTCACCTTACCTTCCTAAGTGAAATGTCTACAAATAAAATTCACATTTTTAGTACAGAGAAAATATTTTTGTATTTAGAATTTTAAAAGTTTTATCTATTCTCCAAATTAGAGATTTTATTTAAAAAACAAAAGCAACCTTTGTGAGATAATCATAGACAGAAGTTTGGATAGAAGTTTTTCCTACCTTCCTGAAGTTTGCAATGGAGTTTATGATTTCCATGTGTGCAGGTGAGGAAACCTCTTTCAAAAAAAAAAAAAGTTTAAAAATGAGAAGAGTTCAGCTTCATTTTCTTCTTCATAATTATGCAACAAAACAGAGAAATGTGTATAACTACACAGCGAAATAGAGTGTCAAAGAGAACTCCCCTTTTTCCAATGTTTAAGTTACAGGAGAGATGGCAGGGCCATAATAATTATACCTACAAAAGAGTCAGCAATGCAGTTCTGTCTCTGGGAAGGCCCACAGGCTGCTGGCAGGAGACTGTGGGTACTTACCAGGCAGCAGCACTAAGCATCTTCTGTTTCCTTACCAGACCTGGATTTGTCATTCCCACCCCTCCCCATTTCAAGACATTTAGCAGAGAGGCAAGGAGAAGACAAGACTGCAACACACCTTGGTGCTCCTCTGGGATGTTCTGTGCTGTTACAGTGCGTATGAGCAGTGCTGATCTGAAGGAAGTTCTCATTCTGCCCTATTTTGTACTCCAAAAAAGTACTTTCCATCCCACCCACTGGGATACCTTCCACCCCACTACTCCAAAGACCCTGTTGCACTACAGGACAGCTTGGATGCACAGCAACATGAAGGCAGTCCAGCTGGCAGCAGGAGCTACCTCACATCTTTTCAGTCCTCTGGCCACAGCATCAGAAAGCCTAGGGGAGATTAACTGTGCTGATCCTCGTGCAGGATTTACAGTTGGAGTCAAATTCCACACTGCACTCAGCTTGCTCCTAAGCCGTCTATTTGGAAAAGAGTTTAGGGGGCATTTTCATGAGTGGCTTAATCCAATATAAGCTCTGCTCAGCCTGTGAAAGAGCCAGTCACACTCTCCTTACCCTCTGTTTCTGACCACAGACTCCCATCTTCTCCCACAAGAGCAACAGAACAGCTCTCATGCACCCACCACAGTGGGCTACACGTGCACCTTTGCCTTTTGTGGGATCCATCCTGTGCAAGTGCCCAGTTGTGGACACACACTTTCAGTCGTGGCAACTTTAAATGCAGGTGCAGCCCACAAGCTGTAGCACTGACTGGATTATGAGAAATGGTCAGCACTGAACAGCTCCCATGAATTCAGGCACAAGAATGAAGTCTTCAGATTCAGTAGGAAAGCATGATACTTTAAAAAAGCCAGTTGTTACTGTAATGAAGGCTGTTTTCTTCACCCACATCCCCTCTGATAACTGAATTAAATCAGAGGCAGCATCCTCTCGATTTAGTCTCTTAAACATTAAGCAAGTTAAATACTAAATATTCCAAAGTGCTTCATTACTGAAAATTGAATATATAGAGCCCCAAAAAGATTTTTTTTTAATGTTACTGTTTACATTTTTGGTTGAGAAATGTTCTAAAACAAAGGGAAACAGTAATGCTTAATAAAAGTTGTTCTTTTTCCCTTCCCATTCTGTCTCCTAATTATTCCTGGCTGACAATGAAAATACCACTTTCGAAAACAGTTTCAACGGAACACAAATGTTTATAATAGGACATTAGACACTTTTCTTTATTACTTTCCTATTATACTTATAATGAAGAAATAATTATTTCTAGGCTGTTTCCTGCCAGATGCAGTTCTAGTACCTCTAATAGGACATAGCTTAAAATAACTGCTTGGTAGCAAGAAACAAAATTTTTCATCCATACTCATGTTTTCCCTTCTCTTCCTTTTCTCTCTCTTCATTTAACTTCATTGATTTTGGCTCTTTCAAAAATTCTGGCCTCTTTTTTTTTGGTTTCTTGTTGCTGGTTTGTTTGTTTTTTTTTTTCAGTCCATCATTGCCATTGATATAATTCACAAAACCACCTTTGTGGAGGAAAAATGACCACAGGGGGCACCGGAGGTTTGAGAAAGCCTGAGAGAAACTGTTTTAATGACAGTGGAGGTAAGACGAGAAGCCTCAGACTGCGGTTTCACACCGGCGTTAACCCAGCTCAAAGCATCAATCCAGGCTCCTCTCGCCCTCCTTTGTACAAGCACTAAGATGGGAGCCAGATCAGACAGTTCCCACTACTACTAACCAGCCAAAAGGAAAGAAGACAAAATTGGGCGTTTAGCTAGACAAGTTATTTCTGTTAGACAAGTTAAGCCTGCTCCCCCACAAGCCCTGAAATTCTTCCCCACACACAGAGCAAGGCAGTAAAGAAGGTAAGGGCTCCACATTCAGCAGTAATACAGTTTTATGGTGGAGTCTTAAAAACAGGTTGCAAAAAGCCCATGGACTCTGTTTGTAGTCTCTGTGGTGCAGACTGCTTCAGAAGATGGCAGGACATAAGCCAGCTCCAGTTCAGAAGCCTCTTAGAATAAACATGGCCTGAGTCCTGCCCTGCCCAATGTGCTTCATCAGCCCTTCAAATATGAGTTGAGTATTCAAGGCCAGGATTTTTTTTGCCTTTTTGATGGATTGATTTTCACCACAAAAGCACTGCTGGCATTGGTTTGCAAAGGTATGTATCTATGAAACAAATATTTTAAAGTAATTGCTCAAGCACTCCGGTTACCTGAAACACCTCAAATCTCCACCACTTGTCTGGTGATACAGAATGTTGCCAGAAATTAATAAAAAATTAAATACATGTACATACAGAATCATCTATTTGTAAAAAGTTCGTTTGACAACATGGTACATCCTAACAGAAAAGGAGATTTTCAAGCTTGCAAATATAAAGCATAGTGTGATGTTACTGTTAGTAATCAGGTAAGCTATTTCATATTTCAAAATAACTTTGAAGAAATACTTGTAGACATTCTTTACTCCTGAGACCTCCATCCTTGTAGCAGTTTTACTTACCTTGGAGACGAGCCACCAGCACAACATGATGATGCAAGACAAAGCAGCACTCAACTAAATTTTTCAATGTATTGAGCTCAGAAGTACAGCTGAGTGCTTCATACTGTCACCTGCTTCTTCTACCAAACTCCAGTTAAGTTTTTCCCAAGGACAAAAACATATTCACAAACAATGATTTCCTTTAGTGTTTCCTTCTGTCATCAGATCATCCATAGGTTGCTGTGTCAGTTAACAGCAACCTGGATAGAGCATTCACAAAAACACTAAGCAAATGTTGACACAACAGCAGGATGACCAGCAGGAAATAACCCAGATCTTCATGCTATTTGAAGATTAATTCAGTAATACCGCACTCTTCCTCCAGACCTTTTTCTTGAAAATAGTTATATGAAGACAGTAATAAAAGAAATACCTACCTCACATGGTGTTTTCATCCAGAAAGGCACTCTTTCAGTACAGAACTATTAGTGAGTGCATCTTGAGTTTGCCTCCTTAAAATTCAGGGAAATTATATTATTTCAAGGGATATTTGTATCCAGGCTGCAACAGCATTAGTATTTTTAAATGCTAAAACAACACTATTTTTTTTAAAAAAGCATTAAAAATTGATGAGAGTTTGGAAGGTTTTTTAAAAAAGGGAATCTCCAAGGCTTTTGTTTTGCTGCTATTATTTTTATTTTGAAGAAGCCATCATGGTCTCAATTCTTCTTGCATGAGAAAATGAAAATAGAATTATAACAAAAAAATGTAGTGAACTGCAATGGATATTAACTGGGGGGTTTTTTAATCCTTTTCAGTGGAATAATATAAGAAGCATAAGAAAGTCTAAGAGATACTTTTAGATGGAGTAAGTTATGGACTAGAAGACAATGCTATTTAATTCTGAAATAAATACCTACCACATTTCTAACTCATGTGAAAACAAAGTATGTTTTGCAAATTCTATCAATTTTAGAATAATTTTTCGTTTTTCATTCCCTCCAGTTAACACAGAATATAACATCAGCAAAGAGAGATCTTTGCAGAGTGCTCTGTAATTCACACTACTCTCACTAGCCTGGGATGTGGCAAAAATTTACTTTCAGAGTCTGATTTACTCAGAACACACTGAAACTCTCACCACACTCACATTCTCCAAAATAGCTACATCTTGACTCCGAGGAGAGGCCTACAAATGAAGATTGTACAAATTAAGACACATCAGACTCTTTCAAAACGGCACATTTTTCCTTCCAGTAAACTTCCCGTTTAAAGTGCACTGAAGTAAATGAGAAACACATACTGGTGTCAGCGGGTACCAGTAGAGGTTCTTAAAAAAATGTAAACTCACCTTGGAAGCCCACAGTAAAAGAAATGCAATGTCTTGAAAAAAACAAACAAACAATTTTAAAACATGCAACTGTCATTTAACTTAATTTAGTTTTTTTCATGGATTTTTTTTTCCCCATTTTTGGGGGGTTGGTGTCTGGTGGTTAATACTGACCTCCATAACGCTATTTGCCCCTCGGATTTTCATTGACTATGACATTTTGTTTATGCAGTTTTGTCCTACCAAATATAAATGGAGGAGCTGTACTGCTTATGCTTTATTGCTTTACTCCTGTCAGGGTATGAAGGGAAGCACCTCCTTTTCTCCCCACTTAGCACCGACCTGCTGCAAACTTACTGCTGTACAGCCCTGCAGCTCTCCAAGACTTCTACAACTTTGATCATCCTTGGCTTGATGGTATCATCAGCAGATGTTATACTAAACCTAGGCTTCTCAACACTACAGCTGCTTTTCTTCTAATCTATTATTCAATGCTAGGATTAAATAAAACCAAGGGTGAGTTTTGTCAGCTGTCTCTATTGCAATTCATAACAGTGCTAGCCACACAAATCCTTTCTATTTTAGTGAGGTCAAGCCCTCTTGACAAGTCCCAGGAAGACAAGATATAACTCACCAAAATTCCTTTCCTCCTTAATCTTCTAAGTCAAGCAAAAGTTGTAAGAAGTGTGCAAAGTCCATGATCTACTCTGCTATCCAAAGAGACCTCTTGGCAGCTTTTGGGATTTGGATGTATAGCATGCTCTGGCACACTGAAAAAGGTCCTCCTGAAAAATCTGTAGTATCTATGGGAAAATGTCCCAGATGGCCAATGTGTGTCTCTTACAAAGCCTGTGTGTCATTTCTTCTGTTCTGGCCTTCCCTACACTTGTAACAGAACAAGGAATATGGGAAGTTAGGCTTTGGATAAATTGGATGAACAGATGCTGCATACCCTGACATTCTCACATGGCATACAGACAATGAGCTACAGCATTAAGGTACACTGAGGCCAAATGACATACACCAGGTACACAATACAGTGGAAGAACATGGAATTCTAGGCATATTAAAAAGCTGAGTTCATTCAATTTTTTGTAGAAGCACTGAATAAATGGGTTTTAGTAGGTTAAATCCTATTAAATATGTTTACTTGGTTTCCCATTTTTTGTAAGGTCCATTCTGAATGATGAAGATGATGAGATGCCAAAGGCTACATTTGAGCACCCTGTAAGCAATAACTCTTACCTCCTGTTAACAGAAGAGCTCTAATCACATTCCTCAGTAAACTATTTACCTCTTTCATTCAATTATCATCCAGTTTACTCGCCTGATCAAAGGATAATGTAGAGTGGATAACTAAACAGTTTAAAAAGCCTACTTTTTTCCCCTTCAAAGACACATGGGAGAAGAAATGCACTACCAACATCATTTGATGGAGACAAGTCCATTTTAATAGGAGGAAAACCACATTCCAGTACTGCTGGTGAGCTCTAAGAGTTCAGGTCAGCTTGAAGGGTTGGGGTCTAAATTTGCCACCTTTCTCATCCTCATTATTTTCACAATTGCAGTGAAACCTGTTAATAGTGGGCTCACAATTGACTACAAACCACACTGCAGATCCTGTGAAGGCAATCTTCCTGAACCAAGTTTTTAACTGTTTTTCTGAAATGACTGCACTGGTGGTCAGGGCTGCATCACTGCAATCTGTGGGAGTTTTGCTGCTGCTAACAATGTCTCCAAGGGAATGTCAGTGGAGAACTATCTCTGTTTCCTTTTAAAGATTTTTGTCTTTCAGTTTCCTTTCCTGTTGACAGAGGTGAACTTATCTGAAGTGTTTGGTTAGTTTTAAACCACTATGATACTGTCAAAAAAAAAAAAAGATTATTCAACAAAGCCCATAGGAAAAAAAAAAATATAGCTTTTATAGAGTTCATCTCACTGAAGCTCATCTCTAATAAGCTATTTGGTCACTGAAATGACACTTGCAATGTCCTCCCTTAGAATTTTAGTTAGCAGTTTTGAACATTCGGGCTCCTATATTTAGCATATTCCTCCTTTTGTGCTTCCAAGTTATTGTGTCACTGAGTATATTGCAGGCTCTTTGTTGTTTTACTGTTTCTGATCATCCAGGGAGATGATCCATTATTAAAAAATAATGAAGAAAAACTGTTAACAATAAATTCCTATTTACATCGTCCACATGTACTTTGGAAAGGTAATTATGGCAATTTATGCTGCAACATAAAAATGTAGTACAGTTCAATAAATTAGTCCTAGACTCATAATGATTTTTTTAATGTACTTAATTTTTAATTTAGGCATGGAAGTGTTGGAAGGTACTTCAGAAATACACGGGCAGATTTAAAATAAGTAATTTTTCTGTGATATCTTTAAAAATATCTCCCAAAATGGAAGCATAGAAATAAATATTTGGAATTTATTATTTTTGCAATCATTTTTGCTCTCCACACGGCAGGTTCTTCATGCTAGAAGTATTTTACTATTTGGGCAACTATAATTGCCAGAGGTTTTGCTTTGTTTATTCTGGCTTTACCAAATAAATACTCCCCTTCTATTCTAACAATTTGTAACAATGTGACCTAATTGGAGAGGAAACAGCTACAGCAACCAGCAGAACATCCCAAGATACAAACTATTGCAGTTAGACATCTTGCACAGGTGCTCCATTTCCAGTTCTGTGATATGCCACAAAGTTTTTCTAACGAGTACTGTAATCTCAGGCATCTTCTAAATGTAAAAGAGGAAAAAGGAAAGAACCATACCTGGCCTTGTGAGAGCATCCCTTAAGTAAAAGAAAAGCTAAGGCAATTTTTTATATCACTCCATTATAATAAAGTTACGTAAGACAATCCCATTGCATTCTATCATCTACAGTTCATTATTACACATGAAAGAACCATCTGGGATCCATACTACACACTGTAGCAGCTCTTGTCAGGTACCTCCCAGGTCCCATAAGTTAAAGCCCAGAATCTCGGCCGTGAGCTGGCTAAAAGGCTTGGAGAGACAGAGGCATGGTCATAGTTTCATCATTTTGGGGTCTTTTTACCCTGACTCTTGTCCCAGCATAATCTAGGGCAGTCTTACACATGCCTTTTGTTGCCAGCAGCTTGTGGTCTCCATAAGTCCCTTGATCATCATCCACATGCCTTTTGTTGCCAGCAGCTTGTGGTCTCCATAAGTCCCTTGATCATCATCTGGGCACAGAACCACTCAACACTCACCTGATCTGCCCCGCAGCATAAGACTTGGACAATAGGCTACCAATCTTCTATTCAATCAGCTGAAGCTAAGGATTAGTCCAGACCCTTTAAAGGCACAGCCAGATCATAGCTGAGAATTTGGCCTTTGATTTTCACCTGTCACCTGCACAGAAACGCTAACCATTTGCCAAGCCAGACAGATCTGTACAAACATTTCTTGTACTTATTGGCAGTATGATTTCTACCCATTCTGGTGAAAATAACATTTATGATCAGGATTTCTATCCGGTTTAACTATTCAATTCTTTAATAATGTTGCCTGCTTGCATACTGCAATTTGGTAGGAAAAGCACCTATCTATGCCACAGTTTAAAGTAAACAAATGGATCGTAAATTAACTTTTTTAGCCTGGGATCCACCGAGAAAGTTTACTTTCCTATTTCTATCACAGCAGTCCTTCTCAAAAATGGTGTCTTTCATTCACTCAGTGACATGCCACACTCATCTATGCACAGGAAATGGGGCTTTTTTTGCTTAATTTTGAAGCCGCTTCTAAAACTGTGTTGAAAATTTAACCTGACACAAATATTACATAAGGGTGGGAAGGAGGGGTGGGGGCAATGGAATGTGTGTTTAAAGGAAATCAGGAGTGTAAATTAAAAGTATGGGGAAGAAAACCCAAAGCATCCAAAGAAAAAGCGAAGAATCCGAATAAAAAGTTGAACATTGTGGTCTGGTCCTCATCTACTACAATGCAATTCAGGAATAAATCCACTCGAGTTAGTCAGCAAGGTCAAAGAAGAATAGCCCACTCAAGATCACCTTCCCAAACAAGAAAATTTCGAGAATCACATCAGATTTCAGATTTTGCAAGGTTCGCTCATTCTTAGTTTGGTGTGAGAATTTCCCAGGTTACAATGCAAAATAATGCTTAGTAAAAATATACGGAGCTCTACAACTCCTTTGCATAACTTTCCTGGAGTTGCACTCTCCCAGGCTGGACTCTCTGCCCTTTTGCTGCTATTGATTTTCTTCCCCCCATTCTGTCAATTTTAATCTAGCAGTGAAAGTCCTTTTCTAGCAACCACTGTCGAAATATTCAGAACACAGACCTCGCACTCAGAGAATGCAATGCTGTGTCCAGACAGCAGTGCTGGGTGCCTCAGGCATTTGCAATAGCCAACATGCATGTTCCAAGCAGCCAGATGTGTTCCACTGCACAGCTGTGCACCTCTGCCTATTTTTTTCAGGTGCATGTTCCTCCCAAATGCAACTTCTGTGCAGCCAGACTGGTTTGTCTCCAGCAAGTTTTGGTTCATTGCTGGCTGAAGGGAGGAAGACCCATTACTGTTACCCATTACTCTGTTAAGAGTTAACTGATTATCCCCACTAACTCCAGCCTTTAGAATGGGAAAGTAGCACACAGCTTTTATAAATAAGAATTACTGACCTTTTTAAATAGTTTCAAAAGAAGAAACTCTGCATCAAATGTGAGTATAATTTAGGAACTACTACATAGCAGCAAAACTACATTAGACTTTCCGATTTTTCCATGGTATCCTTGGATAGATAGACCACCCAGTAGACCATGTTAAATGCTCCGAAGGTGACAGGAAATAAAATGCGTGCATATTTGTCTATCTTACTCGTGCCAGAGTGGGAGGCGGGGGGAGGAGGTGGTATGACAGCAGATGGCTTTGCAGATGCTCCTAATGTATTAGGTGTGGTGGTCTGAATCTGCTCCAGTCTAGATCCAAGCAAGTGCTGAATGGAAGGGGATCCAGCTGTGGCATGCTGGGATACAAATCCAGTTAAAATTGGGGTAGAAGGAGGAGCTGGAGGGGTAGCTCTTGCAGAAGATAATGTCTCCGATGCGTTGATTCGTGTGAAAGGGTTGGGACTTGATGCAGAAAGGGAGTGGGGTGTAATGTCAGAAGACCCCTGAGCTACAGAGGGAGGCTGGACAGAGCTGTGCCTTGTGTCAATTCGGCTCCCACCATCAGCTTCAGACTGTACTGTGGCATTTGTTCTTTTCCTCACATTTGAATTGGCATCTGTACTCTGCAAAGTTACAAAAAAATACTTGTCATTCTCAAGATAAACACCCAAACAAAAGCAATGGAAACTATAATCAAGCACAATCCAAGTAATACTCACAAATATAACCGGTAGCTTGATCCTGAAGAACAAAGATACCAAAAACTCATGAAAACATATTTAATAGCATATAAAGTGACAAACCTTTTACCCTTTTTCCTTTTACCTCTGGATTGAATATCGGAGTGAAGACATCTAAATGCATCACACTCCATGTGATGCAGTACCTGTATAAACTGAATACAATGAAGCTAAGGATTCTCAGGTTAGAGTCACAGCTTCCTCCAAGCTCAAGCTCAAAACAAAATTCTCTAAAGTCTACCTATTTCTCTGATAATATAAAAACATTTGAGATGCCACTTACCAGCCATGAAGGTTTATTTATGCTTTATATCTCCAGAAAAATAACTACCATATACTGAGAACTCTAGTCTTTTACAGAAGAGGCTGTTAAAATGCAAGTATTCAGCAAACCAAGTTAGTGCATTGCTGCTCTTTCAGATATAAAGCCAGTGCTTTTTTGCACCAACCATAAGCAATAAATTTGCCAGGCACAACTGAACCGGGGAATAAATTAGTCTTTCATCAACTACTACTCTCCATTCATTAAGTAAGAGAAGTGGTGAATTCTCCATCACTCGGTATCTTCAGGCAAGTCTGGATGTCTTTCTGAAAGATATTCTTCAACCAAATAGTACCTATTAGGCTGCATGAGAAACTGAAATACAGACAAGGAAGTACAGGGATAGGGAAATCCATCAGAGTTTAACATTCTACTGACTTTTGGGAGTGGGACTTGGCCTGCCTTTCTTTTCTGCACTTAAGAGGAAGACTAACATCTCCTGAACTTCCTTCTGGAACGGTATCTCAAGAATTCTGACCTTTGGGCCTGCACCTAAATATGATGTAAAACATATAATACTTTACATATAATATGTGAATATCTTCTAATTAAGAAACTAACTGCCTTCCAGAAGACAAAGACTTGAGGACAGATAGGGTACTCAGGTCTGAATATAGACAGGATGAAACAACCACCTGTTATATATAAAAAATCTTATGTTTTACGCCTCTCCGATACCATTCCCCAGCATTGCTCTGCACCATACCGACTGTGCCTTTGGCTCCCCTTCCCTCCAACCTTCCCAGAGAACCCTGCCAAAGCTCACAGCACAAATCAAAGGGAGAGAAAGCAAGCAGTGATGTCTTTCCTCCTCTGTCCAACAGCAGTTCTCTCCAGCCAAGTGACAGAGCAGTAACAGGGAGCAGGTTAGGAGTTATTCAAGGTATCAGTAGTACCTTGAGCAGTGACAAGAGTGACACTGTGTCTGTCTGCTACACCAGTTGTGCTTCACTGTTCTGCTCAAGGAAACAGAGAAATTGATGCTAAAAGTAAATCTAAAAACAATTTTAAAAAAATCAAATCACTTGATAGTATTTCCATCATGACCAGAATGCTGGTCCCTAATCCTGTTAATTGCAGTACAAATCTGTCCCTGGCAATACTGTTGGCCTGAATTTATCTGAAACTGTCACAGCTTTATGCCTGTTCATGGCTGATATATTTGCCAGCTCACAGTTGATATATCAAAGGATCCCTCTCAAATTTCAGTTTTCCTTCCTGCATAGAAGCATGTCAATCCCCTTTTATTTATTATTCTGCATCTGCAATCCAAAAAAGCAGAGAACTGGAAGAAACACCAGAAGAAACTGGTATTTCCTGAAAGAAACACTACTTTTACTGTTTGATGGAGAAGCCTGAGTCACTCTTTGTGAAATGCAGAAATACACATAGGTGTGCAAATTGGATACTTTCATACTAGGGTTGTCAATGACCCAGGAATAGTAAAGCTGTTTTCAAGACTGCAAAATTGAAATTATAAAGTACAATCAGGACAGAGTTACATTTACTAGGGACTTGGTAGTACCTGATGGAGTGCTACATGTCACTTGAAGGCTTGCAAAGCTAAGCAGATGGAAGCCATCAATGTTCACTACCCAAAACAACATCTCTGTGCCGTGGAGAAGCTGGCACTAGTCAATGAGAGGAGGTGAGTTTTATCTTCTACATGCAGATCCTTGGACAACCTGGCTTTGCTCAAGTATGTGTCACCCACTGTAAAGCTCTCAAGCAGTGCCTGGGAAGCAAAAATCCATGGGCTGGGACAGGGGTTGCAAAGTAGATCTGCACCAGAACCAAGACATGTCTCAGTTCCTTCCTGTTCTCTGCCTACATTAGACAAATAGCTTAGTAGTGCTGCTGCTGGAGAATAGAATTACCACATCTTCAGTCACTCCACATGCAACCATGAAGAATATGTCCAAAGACTAAAACAATAAATTAGGTGCAAATAATTTACAGAGGCACTAGTTTATGTTCTTGCTCACCTGTACTGTCACCCGTTTTCAATGACCATCTCAGTAGACTTCCCTTTTGTGCACCATCAACTACAGACACAGGTGAGACAGACAGGTAACAGTCAGGCTCCTCACATTCCAATTATCTCCATTTCTTTTGTAGGAACTTGTTTCCATCAATATATTTGCATAATACCTCATCTCCCCTCCCCACTTCAACTGTTATCTAAATGACCAAATCAGACCTGTTGCTATTGGATTCACTACTTATTTTCCATTACAGCCTCTATTCTAGAATAAAATTATCTATGCTATTTCAAATGGTCAAAATGTGTATCTGTGTAGAAGCCTACTGGGCATTTGCTTTCTTGTTATGACACAGAAAACTTCCACACTTCAGAAACCTTAAGTTTAGAGAGAAACACAACTTTCTCATAACATACACATAAATGTACACATAAAGCCCAAATACATAACACTGTAAGATCAAAAAATAACACAGCATAACAAGCACCAAAAATATGGGTACATTTTTTGTTAATTCTCTGGAAACCACCGTCCAATCACTCAGAGCATGGAAATCAGAAATGGCACTTCTAACATGCTCCACAGACAACGTAGCACAGAAACCTGGCTGCTCTGGCACAATGTCCCTGTAATAGTTTGGATTTGTGTTGTTGAGTAGAATCTTGTTCTTGAAAGGTACTGAAACAAGCATGCTCCATGAAGCAGCCAGATCCATGCTCTGTCAAAGCTGAGCAGAATGCACTCTCCTTGTCAGGGTGACCTCACCAGCACATTGACCATCATGTTCCCTCATTTAACCTTTCCTTGCACTTGTTTTACTCAAGGCAATATCATGACAATAGCTCATTCTCCTCATTCAAAGCACTCAGGTATTCCTCCTTGTTTAGTTGTCATGTTGAAAAGTTTCTAGCAAAAATTCTTATTATTGGTTGCATACACAGAGCCCTTATATATTTCTCTATTCAATGCTGCAAACATAACTCACTTCTTCCTACATTAGTCTATTTCTCCTCTGTACAGAAGCTGCCTCGCAACTCTACATCATCTGAAGATTAGTAAAAAGGTCACTAATAAAAATATGGAACAAGCCTGATTCTGTGGCAAGCCTTAATGAAGCAAATTCTGTTGTAAAACATGGTAAAATGTAACACTCAGTTTGTATTAGGGAAATATTTCACAGTCATTTCAGTTATGGTATATACCCCTAGTAAAAGGATAATGCAATAATGACAATCTGACCAACAAAATCATAAATGTATGCAAAGCACTTGCTGCCTCCCAAAACTATTTCACTTTATCTTTTTTAAAACAACAGCAAGAAACAAAAAACGACTGCCTTTCAGTTTGGAAGCACTGAGGAGGTTTGCATGGCAAGGTTTGCATGGCAGAAGGGCCACAGGGGTGGCTTCTGCGAGAAGCTGCCAGAAACTTCCCCTGTGTCTGACAAACACACACCTGCAGCCCGTGGAGGTCCCCATGCCAGCGTGTGGAGCAGCCTGTTTTTGAAGGACTGCACTCCATGGAAGGGACCCACACTGGAGCAGCTCGTGACAAACTGCAGAGCCTGGGAAGCACTCACATTGGAAAAGTTCATGGAGGACTCTCTCCCCCAGGAGGGACCTCACACTGGAGCAAGACAAGAGTGTGAAGATTCTTTCCCCTGAGGAGGAAGGAGTGGCTGAGATAACTTGTGATGAACTGACTGTAACTACCATTTCCCCTGAAGCACTGTAGGGCAGGAGATTAATTCAGGAGTAAAATTAAGCAGAGGAAGAAGGCTGCAGGGAAGATGTTTTAAAATTTAGTTTTTATTTTCTCATTACCCTACTCTGCTTGGACTAGTAATAAATTCAACTAATTTTCCCCAAGTCAAGTCTGTTTTGCCCGTGATGGTAACTGTTGAGTGTTCTCTCCCTGTCCTTATCTTGACCCATAAGCCTTTTGTTATATTTTCTCTACCCTGTGTTATTTAGGAGAGGAGTGATAGAGCAGCTCTGGTGGGCACCTGGTGTTCAGCCAGGGTCAACCCATCACAGGCACAAAACCAAGAAATATAACATGAAAATCGAATAGAAGCCAAATGAAAATGCAAGCCAAGAAAGGAAGGGATTATCCAAGTAAGGATTCTTTTACGAGGGCAAGTCAGGAAACCATTGAATTGTCCTGAGCCAACAGGACTGTCGTGCTAGTCCAGACGGGGCTCCACAGGAAAGAGTGCACATTTTTCATATTCTCACTCTAGATTGAGAAAGGTTCTGATTTTCTGGAGGCATTTCAGTAAGACCTTTGGGAGACATTTACAAATGTGTAGCTCAGGAATGCAAAATGGGAGCCTGGAAACTATCAAAACATCCAGTCTATTACACTGTGCAGCGCCAGGCTTAATAGATCTGAAAAAGATTGCCTGTCTATAAGAACAACAAATTCTGCTTAGGTAAATGATTCCTCACCTTTCCTTTGAAACAGCCTATGCATCTGAAAGGTCCAACCTTCCACACACACCAGAAACTCTGATTGTAACCACCACCAACTCAGAAGTTGTAAGTACTTTGCTCTGATAGATTCTGCTTCAAGAGGAAACCTCCTTGCTATAGATCCTGTCAGGAGAATTCAGCCTCTGGACCTTCACTGGCAGAAACACTATGGATGAATTTCAAAATTTGGGGTAATTTGAGTGCACAATTCCTATCTGTGCATAAACAAAGTTCTCAAGAGCTCTGACAATACATCTATTGTCGTAATTGTAAGACATCTTCTAAAGCTCTGTGGATGGCTGGGATACACTAATGCTTATTTTATTTTTAACAGCCAAAATCAGCAACAGTGAAAACTAAATTCCAGCCTTGATGAGAGTTCAAACATTTATCACCAAAACTTTGATCATGCCAGAGGTAGATAGGTGAGTGTAGTAAAGCCAAGGAATTGACCAAATATGAGAAAATGTGGACTACAGTCTTTTTCAGAAGAGATTGATAATCACTCCTCCTTTCTATCCAAATGAATATTTCCTCAGTAAATACAACAAAAAAACCCCAAACAAACAAAACAAAACAAACAAACAAACAAACAAAAACAAAACCTTATCCTAATACTATTTAGGTTTAGAAAAATCCCATCCTATGCATAAGCATACTTCACTGAGGAGGAGGGAGGCTGTAGGATAGGACAGGAGGTACAAATTCAGGCAGACAAATTTTGTCACATAGCATGCGATATGTGAAAAGTTTTTGAAGTATTTACTCCTTTAAAAGGCATAGAGATTTTACTTTAATTTTACGTATCACATGCTATTTCTCATGTGTTTTATCTTTAAGATAACTAAATTAGGGAAAGAATCGTTGAGTACAAATTCTTCCTATGTGTAATGTCCTGATGCAAGAGGCCCTTTTGCCAGTACTAGAACAGAAAGCCCATTTCATTTGGCATGAAGATAGGACATCTAAATCATCCTCCTTACAAATGTGTGTAAAATGTGGTAATTAATGCTGTATCGTTCCCCTGACCAGTGGATTCACATGCAATTAACCATGAATAATACAATGAAAGATGCTGTTAGCATAGTTCAGGATAAATCTATACAATTTATTGTTAAATACTGTGGCAAATTTGTGGAGTAAGTTTGATGGCCAGCTTCTATGACAGAATGTATAGAACAAACAAGAAAACCCCTACAACAAATCTATTGCCAAAAATCAACTCACACATCATTTGCTTTTCCATTTAAGCTCAACTTTGATGGATACTGACGTTTACTACAGCACTAAAATGATGCACAAATATGAGTCAATCTAAATTCCTCAGTATTTAACATGGTTTGTACACCATAAACAGCTGCTCACACAATGTGGAAATTCTGAAACTATTTCTAAGTCTATGTAAGCCTCAACTTGAGCCAAAAAAAATAAAGTACTGGATTGTTTTGTATGTATTACCAGTTTTTGACAAGCAAGGCAATTTTGCACTTCAATGAAGTCAAGATTGCAAATTTAGCATGAAGTGAAGTAGCATGCAGCAGCTGAGCTGAGGTTCAAGGGAAGGGGATCATCAGCACAGCAGTATGCAGTACTGAACTGACAAACTTAGTCATCTTGTTACAGAACAAAGAGAGCTGGTAACAACCACACTGCATATTTCCTATGATAAGCCCAACCTAGAATCTGTAAAACAAACAAGAACATAATTTAAAAGTCACAAGCCAAGTCCTGGGGAGAATGCAGCAATGATAAAAGTGTTTACCAGGGCATCAGGGAGCTTAATCCTTAGGACTGAATTTAAAAACAAAAGCACTAAGAACCCTGCAAGCTGTGAGAAACTTGTGTTGGTACAGCATTGTACAGTCAGCTGTTTCACGCAACTCAAGAGCATCTTTCTGTAGCCTGTTAGTGCTCTACATAGCAGCTTTAAATCAGTCTCTGTAATTTTAAATTTCTTCACAGTTTTTATGACGGACACATCCTTTTGAGATGTGAATCTAAAATAAGCAGCTCTTACTGCCTGAGCTAACAGTATATCCGTAGTACTCAGCATGGAAAATCCCCTTCTTAGGCCCTCTGATCACTAGGAACCACAGACATCAGCTCCTGAAAAACAGGTGCACATAAAACTAGAACCATGTATTGGCAATATAATTCAGATGCATTCTTCTAATCTTCCTTGAGACTCCTTGCAAAATAGCTCAGCAGTTGTGGGGTTGGGTATACATGCACTTCTGAAGACCTGCATCAGGCTCACCCTGTGACAGAGCTTCGTAGCATCACTGTGCAAGATCCCAGGGCTGCCTTTGCACTGTTTGTTCACTCAAGTGGAGAGCTCACTGCTGCAGGTCAATACATTTTCTAGTTCACAATAAATCTTTGCCACAGGATATCACTAAAATGCTATCTCTCTCTGGGACTGAGGTAGTACAATACTTAAAGAAGCAGCTTCTCTTTTCCCAGGGATAAAAGCACAGCACAATTCACAAGTCACAACACCACCATCTGGTACCAGTTCTAGTGGGAGAGAGAGCTAACACTTTAACATCCAGCAAGCAGCTGTCAAAGCTGCAGAGAAATGCCCTGGGTAGGATCACAGCCTAAATTACATGCCTTTGCAGAAGGAGCCACCCAACTGTATCCAGCGCTTCCAGCTCTGAGCTCTTTCCTGAGGCGAGACAGCCAAGTCACACTGTAAAAAGATACTCACAAAATTACTCTGCCCTCCTCTGCTGTAACCCAGCAACCAGGATGGGAACATGGGTTTGGTGATAGGAGACCACTTCCCAAATCTGCCCTGACTGTCACAAGGATATCAACACAGGCTTTTCACATCTCAATCCTTTCCCCACCAGGCTATTGGATATTCTAGGACAGGTGATCATCCCTCCTTGTTAGAGATGTTGCTTTCTCCACACTTCAGTCTTGCTCTCCCATTGCACCACATGCACAGACAAGCTGGCTCCAGAATCAATTCCTCTCCTTCTCCATGGCCCCATATAAATTATTTCACATAACAAGAGCAGCTTCAATAGAACTTCACATGCCAAGACTACCTAGCTTAGTCTGGCTACTAATCTAATTCTCCAGTATTGAAAAGGCAGGACTCAAGTCTGCTCAGACTTCCACTGCGGGATTTGTGGGAGTCTGTATCTAATAGGCATGCTGGCCACCGAGCTGAAACAGGGTATCCATCTAAGTGTTGCAAGGCAAGCACTTAAGAAACAGCAAGTCAGTTCTGTACATGCCTACCCAGGGAAATTTAGTAATTAGCCTTTCAGGTGTCTAATCACCATTTTGCATACTTCATCTCCCTAAGTAAAAAATAAAACCCAAACACAAAACAAACCAGTCAAAAACAAAAATTTCCTGAAAAGGGCACCACGATCAAAGCAGTTTTAAAATTGCAAAGAATTTTAATTGTTTATTAGAATAATCAGGCATGTAACAATGAGGTGTTAGTAGAATGAAATCAAAAGTGAACGATCAATGAACATCTTTATGCTTTTCTGTTAATTTTCAAAGGATACGATTAGCATCTGTCATGACAGCACTACTAAAACTTCAGTGAGACACAGGTAAATTAATATATAGGATAGTTAGTAATGTATTATATGAGAGCATGGGCTTCCCAAACTGGGAAAACTCAATTAATCCAAGCAAAAATTCATGCAAAAATTGGAAGGCTTAGAGCAACCAGAGTCTGACATCACTTACTGTTTAGCTGCAACAACAAAATTGTTTGTATCGTAATTCAGTAATATTTTACTATTAAAATCTACCACTGTGGTTTTCATCCTTACCAATCCCTCCTAAGAAAACAGTCTGTTCTTCTGGGAGGACATTGTATAGCCTGCCAAATTCACACTATTTGACATTTATCAGGGAAGCAGCATGTTGTCATCAGTGTAAATAATGCTGCTTGTCCCAAATCCCACTGAGTCACCATATTGACCTGCTGTGAGCAAAAGCAAAACTTGGAGGAGAAATCTACCCTGTTTTACTACTATCTTGCAGAGCCAGTCAATCAGAATATTACTGGAATAATACAAGAGATTTTGGGTTGCTTTACAGAGCCCTGGAATATGACCAAGTAAAAGCTCCACCTGCCACAAAACACAATGAATTCTAGTCCATAGCTCTAGCAGTGCAGAGAGCAGTGCAAATTATTTGGAAAGAAAAAACAAAGGGGAGAGAAGTTATAAGAGCCAGTCCACTATCCACTCTGCTCATTTTGCAGTCTGAATCATGGGATGGGAGGAGAAAAGAGGCAGGAAGAGCACTCCATTCTATGTTCTACCACTAGATGGGCATAAAAGTGCACAAAGTAGGAGAAAAGTGAGTACAAGGTTATTAAAGAAATAAAAATTAGAAAAACCTTTTTAAAATAAATGGATGCCAAATTTATGCCAAATAAATCCATCCACCTGTGTGCTGCCTGAAAGCTTTACACATGCAAACGTGTATATGTATATGTATTTAAATATAAATATTTATATGATTCTTAAGCACTGCTGTGCACAGTTCTTAAAGATTTTATTTATCTTATGACAAAATTAAAGAACTGAAAACATAACTATGGTGGGGAACAAATCTATTAGCGTAAGCCATGTCCTAATGAAATGTGGAAGTGATTTGTGTAACATCTCTGAAAGGAAAAAGAATGGCTGATTAGGAATCAAGGAGCTTAGTTATTTTCTGTATCTTTCAATTTTCATTGACCTTAAAGCTGTAGCTAAATTTGCTTTAGTAGTTTGCTGAAAGTGCTTGGAACGTTCATTGCCTTGTAGATTTCCCCAAGCCTCTCAATGCTTATTTCTTCTGATTCCAATTTTCCCAGTGCAAAAATGAAGTCAGCCAGGAATCTCACACACAGCTGGGAAACTCAAATGTGATTTGGTGTCATTGGATGCACCAGTATTGAAAACTTTGCGGAGGGGAAACAAAACCAATATTTAAACACAAATACATGAAAAGGTTTAAGCAGGAAATATGAAGAGTCCTTATTTCTTCTGATTCCAATTTTCCCAGTGCAAAAATGAAGTCAGCCAGGAATCTCACACACAGCTGGGAAACTCAAATGTGATTTGGTGTCATTGGATGCACCAGTATTGAAAACTTTGCGGAGGGGAAACAAAACCAATATTTAAACACAAATACATGAAAAGGTTTAAGCAGGAAATATGAAGAGTCTTGGGTTCAGAGACATCATTTCATATTTACCATCACAGGGAAAACAAAACTCCCCAACAATTTTCAGTGTAAGGGTTGATGCTGGACAATCTGAAAATTTTACCCCTGCCACCATAAAGGATTGCCCTGACTCGATGTTTCTGAAATGCTACCACGTTTTTGATTATGTAACATTTCCCTCTAAAAAGGATGATTTTAAAAAGGGAGGAAATTGCCATTATATCAACAGAACACCTATCTGAATGCCTGCAACTGGTATTGGTGGGAAATTAACTTACTGTTAAACAGAAACATGCATTGCATATTCTAATGAAAAAGACAAAAGGAATATGGGTTTTAGGAGCATGACAGTCTTTTTGTTTATCTAGGAGATCATCACAATGACAGAGAAAGACATTCACACATATTTTTGGGACTCAAAACAATGGGATCTAGTATTTTTTTAAATAATTGCATTATGCTTTGGTTTCCAAAAAGAAGCCTTATCCTAATACTATTTAAATAAAGTCTTCCACTATTTACAGTAAACACTCTCAGGTATTTTAGCATCAGATGAGTAATATCCAAGTATATCCTTCATATTTCCTTGTCTACTTTGTGACAGATCACTCTAATACTTACAGGAAATTGAAGAATGATCAATTATAACATTTTATAGTAAGGCTTGGAGAAGATAGCACTCTAAAAGGATTATTTTGTTATCCACCAGGTGCTGCAACTAAACTCCTGCTTCTTGTAGTGCATATTGAAAAAAAAA
>WAAE01009121.1:0-42291 GCA_013400495.1 Nicator chloris
ACCCACAGATTTTTATTTAATGTAACTATTGCTGTAAAAACATCCTTCAAAGCCTGACAAACTGTTTTAACAGCTGAAACTCTGACATTTACAATGATGTTCATTCAAGAGTCTCAGTCTGTCTGTCTCCTCAAGGATGTAGAGTCGCAGTGGAAGAAGTGGTGAAGGATGCCAGACCAGCCAGCAAGGAGACCATTTTATAGTTCATGAAGAATAGATATAATCAGGGGTCTGGCTTTGGGGGCCCTTATGAGCACTCCTAGAGATGAACAGAGCAAGAGTGGGAGAAGAGCTCATGACCCATCATGGTTTTGACAACATACCTGGGAATGTCTTCCTTTCCTGTGACGACACGAAGCTTGCAAGGTACTAAGCCCAGGCTGGCAAATTCTGAGAGTTAATCCTTATTCCACAGTGACCACATGTAAGGGTTTTCATATCAGAAAACCTGCCAGAGGGAAACTGAGATGTTTGAGATAATATCTGACATGGAGTTATGTTTTCCTCTTATCTTTCCAAAAGACCAGGGCTTTTGGAAAGAGACTTGGAAAGGTTTGAGAGCTCTAGACCTTGCTCCAAACCAGCTAGATCACTGGACAAAGGCAGATTCTTGCCCCTTGAGCTTTAAGGTTACAAAATAAAAAATGGTGGCTTAAAAGGTGCCTTTTTACTGTCTAAAAACTATAATTGTAAATTTCTCTGCTGAAGATTCAGAGTTGATGGAATCCAACCTGCTCTAGTGAAATTTCAAACAGTTCTCCAAGGTCAGAACTTCTGGCTTTAGGAAAGGGCTTTGTGACAGAACCTAATCTATGGTCATCCTTCAGTCAATACATGCATTTGCTTAAATTTCTTACAAAATCCCCATGGCCATCCAGACTCAGCTTTACAATGCTGAACAAAGAAGCAAAACAAAAAACCAAGTCACCAGCGGTATTTCCAGCACTAAGTCAAGTCATACATATTTCAATTCACATGGCATTTGCTCTTTCACATCTCTGAAAGTTACCCTGCTTTTCACTCTGACAAGCTGTCATTGTTTCTAGTAACACATTTTTGTTTCAATGTTGGGAGACTTTTCATTACCTTCTGTATCAGAAGAACTGTTTTCCACAGCACATATCCCAAAGGCCCAAGTGAAAGAATGCTGCCTGCTTGCTTTAGTACCAAAGCCAGAACTTGAGAATCAGCACAAATGACAATAAAAAGAAATTACTGAGAATTTGGGGGTGTCTCACACCAAGTAGACAGAATAACTTTAATGCCTATAAAATAAACACAATTTCCTTCTGTTGTACAGTAGGCATTATTCATTACCAGTATGGTTTTGTTGTGGCTGTGCTGTGTTTTGGTACTGAACATCAACAACATGACAGAAATGTTTCAGCCTTTCTATTCTCTTTCTACAAATGCGAATGCAACAGTAAAGGCAAATGACAGGTACTCCCACACTTGCTGGTATTCCATCAGTCAGGCACAGTTTGAACAGCATGGGGCCCAGATGAAGCTGCGTAAGCCAGCACCTATTAGCTGCTTCCTTTGATTCTCCTGCTACTGCTCAGACACAGGGCAGGATGTTGCAGAGGATAAGCAGCACTAAAAACAGACAAAAAAAATATTATCCCTAACAAAGGTCAATAAGATACTCCAAAGACCTTCTCTGTTTCACTTTCTGGTTTTTAGAGGAAACTGTCCTGTCAAGATCTCAATGGTTTCCCTGAGCTTGAAAGATAATTCAAGATCTCTGTACAGTTTGAGAAAGTTTTTAAAAATGCAGCCTGCAGTGCAGCAGTTTGAAGCCTCTCCTACAAGACTGAAAGATAAAGAAGAAAAGTAATCATGATGAATGCCTTTTCCTGCTCTTGCTCTTTTTCTCTCAATTTCTAAATTCCTTTCTTTTGCCAATCAGAAGATACAATTTTCAAATTCATTTTACAAAGTTAATGTTAGGCTACGGCAGGATTGGGGATGCTACTTCCTCAAACTAACAATTCTTTACATATTATTTCTAGTCCTTGAGCGTGTCCACAATGAGCTGGCGCAGCGAGATCAGTTTGTGGCTATTATGTTCATGACTGTGCATTTCTTTCCCTCATGATAGTTACATTACAGATTCTTACATGCAAACACACTGTTCTTCAAATGAATGAGTTCAGAAAGTTAAAATGGGTGTCCTACAGGCTAGGAGTGAATCTGGACACATTTACATGAATACAAATAGAGGAAGTCTTGGGCAACTCACTGAAGTTTCTGGCTGTGAGCTCTTTGAAGTTTTATGCTGTATAGTTGGACATGCCAAAAGCTGAACTTTCGGTAAGACTGAAGTAAATTAAAAAAAAAAAAAAAGGCAGAAATTCTCAGAGGTTGATATGCAACATGGAGAGCCTTAAATGGCCAATGAATTTCAGCCTGCAGAGTCACTATGCTGTAATTGCATGGTTATGAAGTTTTATTAGTTGATTGCTCTCTTCCAATCTGCCCGTTTTTTTTAAATCATCACAGGCCTTTCTCAGCTCACACTGAAGCCAAAGGCTGTGTTCCAACTGCTGCTCCTGGCACGTGGGGCAGGGCTGCAACCCACAGAGCACACTGCAAGCAGAAGAAAGGTCTGTGAAGAAAGGAGTCCTGCTGCTCCCACTGAAGAGCCCACACCTAAAATATTCTTTTTTTCTGTCAGGGATGTCCTGGGTCCTTATGTATTTCCTAAGTGTGTTTTCTGGAAATTGTGCATAGAGAATGACTAGTGGATTGATTTCCCAGCCACATAAGAATCAGCTTACATCTGAGCTGGTCACAATGGTGCAGGTTTGACAGAGTCCAGGTGAGGCAGAAAACCCCCTTTGTCGCCCCGTTCTTTTTGAGACTTAAAATAAGCTTTCTGCAATTTTCGGAGTCAGATAAGAATTCTCACAGTTTCTTACTGTAAACATGGTTTGTTTCTCTAACTGTCCCCTTCTGTTTACATTCTTTCTGCTAGGAGGAGAAAGTAGATGGACAGCTGGTCTGGCCGGTGGGGTTCAGGAGGTGGTGGTACCACCGTCCAATCCACGGCCAGACCCACAAATGTATAAAATAGAACTTGTAAATAAAGTTTTGCCTTTTGCTGCTAGAGATTGCCCTGCCTCTGCTTCGTGGTCTCGTGTCACGTTGTGACACCCCTTCTTCATTTTTGAGGCACATTTGGACACCTTTGACTGTGTTTCTCAAACCTATATGTTTGACTGAAATAATCCTTCAGGCAGGCAGAAATTTCTCTTCTATAACAAAGACACTGAGTCTTGATCTTGACTGAAATATTTTCAATCTTTCAGAATATAACCACATGCATAAGTAATAACTGGGATATGTTTTAGCATTTCCCTCATCTCAGTGAAGTATATATATAAGTGGCATCAAAATACTGGATATTTCAGCTCTGCAATACTTATGTAAATCACTACTATTTTGGACAGAGTTCTCTGTTAGCACCAACATTTGTGGCTTGCAAAAGGCATTATTCTACACTTATGCTTGGCATTCCTACTGGAATTATAATTCTGAGAAATCATCTCAGCCATCTAAAAGGGCTTGTGCATGAAATTCCTGCTCCCTTAAACACTGCTTAAGCCAGAATGACTAATGGTCTTTTTTAAGATGACTAGATTTATATATCTTCCCCCTGGACTCACTGCTCCCATGCAGCCAAGAAACCTTTTATTAAAATGCTAGCAATATAGTTACATTCTACTCTCAATACCTGCAGACCAAAGATTTCTACAGAGTAGAATACTTCCCAGCAGATCAAACTGCAAAAACAGCAAACCGGGAATGACTGAGAATCACACTGATCTCACAGAAAACTGGCACTGCACTTCCAAAAATAAATTCCAGTTCCAACCCCTTCATTCCCACAATCAAATACAGGTGCAGCTGTACAACAGTAATCAATGGCGGATAGAGACAGATGTGCAACTATCCAATTTGCAAACAAAGAACGCACATGTCAGTAGCATGGACGACCACATCTTCACTTCAAAGAGTTTAGGACTGGATTTTGGCAGGCAAAAACATACATGTGTTTGGGAGGCTCAACAGTGCAAGAAACGATCGTACGCTCACTAATCAAAATCCAGCAGAGGCCTTCTTTGACAATTTGGCCCTAAATATTAAGCAGTGCCTGGGGGCTGATTAAAATTGACCTCTCCAGGGCATAGATCATGCAACACTAAGAAAACAAGCTGAAGAAACAGAAGCAAAGACTGCTGTTCTCTGCATCTTTATTGGCATGAAAACTCTTAAGACGCCAAACAAGGGGGGTGTTCAGGGGGAGACGTTAATATCTGAGGAGAGAGATCAAAAGCAGCTAACGTTCCTGGCGCTGCATTGTGGCATGTGTATCTTTATACTTTTAAACTTACAGTTAAAAAAAAAAAGGGGGGGGGGGAAGAAAAGAAAAAAAAAAGAAAAAAAGGAAAAGAAACATTTCTTTGTTAAATCAAATATTGCCACATGTTACTCATTTTAAGTTTGCTGTCCTAAGATCCAACTTAATTTAGTCTGCATTGAACATTTCTGATCTGAACATTTAATGTGGCAATGTTTTGCTCTGCCAGGAATATTATCTGAATGTTAAACATGAACTCAATTTATTCATCAGAATATGGCAAGCATGATACCAAAGGTCACTTTGTTTATATTGTCCTCCAACTCCATAACTTACAGCCTGTTTCTTTCATCTTCAAACCTCAGAACACTCAACATTATTGGATGTTACAATGTAGGTAAGAGAACTGGATTTTTTTTTAAAGCATTTTTTATTTGGAACTGGAGGGAAGGAAACAGCCTTGTTCAGCAACAAGGAAAAGCACAGAAACATGCAATAACACATCTGCTCCATTATGAACTGGTAACAGATATGCAAGATAAGGTTGCCCTGGTGTGGAGGATGCATAAGAAGCTGTGTGTATTACATCTTAATGCTCACAATGCAATTATAGCTTTTTGATTCTGTAAGCAGTTGCTGATCTCAGCCACATCAGAATAAAACCACAACCACCACATACGCATTTTTCATGCAAAACATGGCCACAAATTCTTTGCAGAACCCAAGCCAAATTCTGATATTAATTACACTGCCAGAACTTTGCAGTAGTACCACATTCAGATGCAGCTCTGCTGTTCAAAATTGCACCTACAGCAGCAAGATTAGCTTAGAAACTGGTACCTATTATTCAGAAAGCTTTGTACATTGCCCATATTACCAGTTAGGATGATTCCAATGCTGAAAATGCTTGTCCCTCCTTCCCTCAACACCTAAAGGCAGCTTGAATCTAAAAGAGTAGAACCATTCAAATGCATAAGCAGGTAGATGAAAGACACATGAAACATCTATTTCAAAAACAACCCAAACCATTGTCTTTCTGAAGTGGCAGAAACATATTTCCATTCTTTACTATTTGTCACTGCATCTAAAGAAACACAAGTGTTCACCCTGCTTGCTGATAACTCATTATTAGTTTATCATTTAATGAAGTCAGATGTTAAATTTTCTTTTACCTTAATAAAGAGTCAGTTCCCTGCTATTATATTGAATTGCTAGCATTTTCACACAGTCACATATCAGAGATCAGGAAAGAAATATCCATTTGTTAATATCAATAAAATCCAAAGAAACAAAACTGATTATTGGTACCCAGGCTTTTCAAATCCAGGTCACAGAATCATTCAATATGGTATTGATACTTCCCATCAAAACACTCCTCTGTGCATTATAAATGTAGGGCTGAAGAAAAAGAAATATTTCAAACTTTATCAGAAGGAGCACCTTTACAGAAAACCCTAACCAAAGCACCCTAATGGCCAAGGGAGCTCCCAGAAATGTTGAACAGAGAGAAGGCTGAACAGGTAATGTGATACAGACATGCAGATGTTCAAAAGGACTAAATCCAGTGCCAGGTGCACTTTTCATGACCCAAAAATTTCAGCCTCCCATCTGAGCATAGGGCTGATTCAGGAAGGCATTTTCATGACAGTGGAACTCCCTAAAACGTGCAGCTCTAAAGTGTGGTGTTATTTGGAGATTGATGGCAAGCTCTCCAAAAGCATCAGGTATTGGACTATGCTTTTGTAATCTTAGCTCTGATTTTGTTGACAGCAGAATTAAACCTTAATTCCCCTCAAAGAGCACTCCACTGATGACAATTTAGAACACCAAGGCTGTATTTTAAGTGCATGTATTAGCAGATCCCATAGTTATATTTCTCCTCAATCACACTTTATGCAAGTAGTTAGTGACCTCAACAGTTAGATCTATTCACTCAAAGGTCTCCATTTTTAAATTTTTACAGATACAGCCACCTTAAGTCTAATAATTACAAAGATTTTTTTTTTCAGTGACAGACAGACATATACACAAGTGTGTTAATTGACAGAGTACCTTACCTCCATAATGCATTCTTATGTTTTATATACAGGTAAGCTTCAAGAGTGCATTTCTTAATCCAATGAAATATTTATCAGATCTGAGATCTAAAGTGTACATATTCAATTTTTTATGCACACCTTTACATGATTCATGAAATTCACTCATAATGTGAGTTCTTTTCATTAAATTTTGTTTTTATGTATCATTGTTACCTTTTTTTTTACAACCAGATTTATATTGAACTGACAAATATCATTCAGGTATCTTTGAACAAAGTAGCTCTTACCTTTTGATAGAAATCGTGAAGCTCTAGCTTCTGTGGTAGGTTTCTCTGTAAATAAACAAGCCAAAAAAAAGAACTAAATTCAGGATGTTAAATCTGCTGTGAAAAACAATGTGTTACATTATATGAGTTAGTTTCTTTATTTCAGTTTATGACTATGTTCAGAGATGGCTACTGCTACATGGAACAACACTGATTAAAAAGAATATTCTGAATGTATATAGAAATGCACCATCACATTTAACCCAAAATGGATTTTGGACTGAAGATTGTTTGGTTCCTCAATCAAATTTGTGCTCTCATACATCTCAAAGGGCAGCTGGGTTTTCAATCAAAATCAAACTCCTGTAAAGCAAAATTTAGTCTTGCATTACATGTACAAGGGAGTATAACTTCCTGGTGAGGAATAGTTTGACTGTCGAGATATTTGTGTTGGGGTTTGTGTGATTGCTTTGTGACCATTTTATGGAGCACAGCACTGAGGGTGGGATTTGGGGGCTGGAGCACAGAGGACTGTGAGCTCTGTTACTCCAGCAGCAGTAACTCGTCCAAAGCTTTGTTTGGGGTGACCTGTGGCTCCAGTGTGTCCCTCTCCCTTCCAGCAGCACTCGGTGAGGGTGCTGAGAAGTGCCCCACATCATTCAACAAACACTCCTGTGGCTGCCTCAGGACACAGCTCCCCAATGCTCTGTAAAACCGGGCTTGATTTGAAAGTCACACAGGAACACATTTTATTCCTCTAGGAAACACGTAAATGTCACAACACATCGATACCCTGCAAGCCAGATACAAAGACGTGTCACTGTCTGGCCAGCATTCTCTGGAGTGCAAAGCATTTATTTATAGAAACTACCTAATAAACAGCTGGCCTCCCACCTTACTCCTTCTGTATTGCCTTTTCTCATTTTTTTGGAAACACAAGTTGGTGTCCTACACACTAAGACACCTTTGAGGTACTCTCTACTCATATAGACTGCATAGGAGACACGGGCTTGACACTTTGTATAACCTCCCCTCAAAAATGGGACTAGCAAAGAAAAGTTTACAATGTCATTTTTCAAACTCAGCTAAACAGCACAGAACTGCTGATATTACATTACAGAATCACAAAATCACAGCAAAAATATTTTAGCTTTCTAAATAATTTGAGGTACAAAATTGCACTACTTAATGCTAACTGCAAATTGTATTTATTTTTCTTAAGAGAAGGAATAATTTTAAGTACTAACCCCAGCTACTGACCCTTGATGTGAACTAATTCCTCAACTAACACCACTTTTTCTTTCCCTTAGTTTCAGTGGGAGGAAAAGAAAATCCAAACACCACCCCTCTTTCCTTCATCATTAAGATCAACATTTCCTCAAACACAAGTTATAGGCAGAAGACAGAATGTCTCTATTGTGAAAATGGGGATAGGAAATATTTCTTAGGCTGGAAATTAATTGATTCTCAAAACCAGCAAAAGGATTCTCGCTTTTAATACTAACTTCTATATAAAAAATATTGTACACATGTATATACACAACGTGTATAGCTTTATATGTTTTATTTATATATATGTATGTTCCACTATATAGTGTAGTTAACTGGCTGAGATCAGGATTTTATTTTTCCTTGAAAAAGTTGTTGTCACAAAGACTACAAAATATTATTGCCATAATTCCAGTGACAGGGCTATCTGTGCAGTCAGCAATTTCAGCTCTGCTTATGGTTCTGAACATATAGAGTATTTTTGCAATTAAATTGTAACAAAAAAGGAGACTGGTTTAATAGCTGAAACCACTGTAAAAACTAAGGTCAACTACTTGAAAGAACAAAAAGTGACTGCAAGATTAGTTTCCCTTGAAGTTTTCCTCTAGAGCCTTGTAATCTGGCATGCCAAGCAATACACTCACTTCTGAGAAACTGCTCCAAAACACCAGAATTTTCAGCTGTAGAACATCACTAAACCTTCATAAAACACAAACCCATACTACTTTTACTTACGTTGTTAAGTTAACCATTGCTTCTAGAGTTGTTTAAAAAAAATAAAATAACCTAATTTTTCAGTAGTTTAATTTCTCTACTTGGTCAGGATTTCCCAAACTTGCACAAAAGCTTCTTGTTACTGGCTTTTAATGGCCAAGGGAACGCTCTCCCTCTCAGGAACATTAAATAATATTTGGGCAGAAAGATTGTCCTGAACTTCTACTCAGAGACTAGAAAACTACATTAGTCTAGAAAAAAGCAATCCTCCAGCTGAGCTTGCATGCCTGTGGCTGGACTAAACTCCTTCCCCAATTAAATTATATCAGTGTTGATAGCTCAATCTCCAGGAAACGCTGTCATTATGCCATCAGAGAAAACTGATGTTGATTCCCTCCTGCAGATCTCATTAGTGAGGCCAAAGGTGGGAAGAGAACCTCACTTACTCTTTCAAAAAGAGAGGATCACCACAGAGGTGTCCTTTGTGTGAAAGTACAGCCTGGTGTGTAAGTCATGTTTTAGATTCATTTAAAAAAATGAACAAATCCAACAAGAGATGCTGCCACTCTCCTGCTAGTTCAAAGCAAAAAAAGCACTTAAACAATTCATGGTTTATAACAAGGCAGATCACAAAGAATAAAAGAAAATAAATGTTACATAAATCATGTAATCTCTTTCCCAATGCAGTTCATTAACAACTTCAAAAATAAATCAAATAACATTGCCAAAAAACCCCAAACTGAGATAATTAGATTTGTTCAGCGAACTTATTGTGCTAGCATTCTAAGGCACCTTGAAAAGCACACCAACACATTTCTGGCTATGAACATTACTAGAATCATTTCCCTTTAAAAAATGACTTAGTGTAGAAGTGTCCTATCCAGAGCAGCTCCAAACACCACTCCATGCTGCATTCTGTCTTTCCCAGTTCTAATGTTCAAACTAAGTATCCAGAGTAAAGCAGAAGAGCTGAGCATCTGAAGTGGCCAGGGCACAGAACCCGTGGGCAGGCCACATTCCTTCCACAGCAGCCCAGGAAGGCAGAGGACAAATTTTCTGCTCCCTCTTGTCCTGGAGAAGGGAACTGTGCAGCAAGTGAAAGCTGCTGGACTCAACACTTACAGCCCTGGAGATTATGGATCTGCTTTGGGGTTTTTGTACTTTAAAGTCATAGCAGATTCTTACAAGTTCAGTAGAGCTGTGAGGAAGACAAGCTTAGATATGCCTCAACGAGCAGCTATACACTTCAGCAAGTTGTTACATCTTGTGCACTATATAATATTTATACATTTTAGCATTTTTTAACTTCTTAGAAATTTCTACCAAAGAAATTTTTATCAATTTTTCTGCACCTTCCCAAACCTGCTTTCATATTTAGCTGCAACAAGAACCTTTCTTTTTTTTTCTGAATAGTACCAGCCTAGTCTATGAAAACTAGTATTATTTCAAAGAGATGAAGCAGTTTCAAAAATCATCACAACATCGACTCAATTTTGACATGCTGGACAGAGAGTTAGAAGTCATGGCACAGCATCTGGACTAACACATCAAGCCATGGGTTCAGGAACTTCTCTAGGACCACTTGAAAATCCCTCATGCTTTTGTCTACCTTGACGGTGAGGTGAGGTAAGATGACACCACTGCTATTCCACAAATCTGAAAGAATGGTCAAATATTACAAAAATGGGATGAATATGTAACAATGATGAGAAAATACAGTATGCAAAAAAGAAAAAAAGCAAAACCAAGCACTAGAACAACCAGAGCCAGGCAAGCAGAAACAGATGGAAAATGCTATTCAGAGGCTAGGAAAGGCATCAATAAGCTCTGCCTGGAGAGGGAGCCTATAAACCTAATCACAAGACTCCCTTTGGGGAAAAACTAGCAGATAGGCAAATGAAAACAAAATTAATCAACCCCCAAAAACCACTAAAAACACTGGAGCAAGTTAAAGATGCAAAGTCCTCCACTGAAACCTATTAACGGTCCTACAGAGTCTCCAAAAACACAACCCAGATCCAGTCTCTGGAACAAGATACTTTATAGTTCCAGGTGATTAAGAAAACCTACCCTTGCCATGTATAGTCTCAGAGCATGCAAGAAAATACTGTGCTGGAAATAAAGCACCAGCAATGCCAAATGAAGCCAAGAGCCAGCAGGTGTGGCAGAGCTGCCTCTCATGTGTCCTGCTTTCCAGCACTTGGCTTCACGCTTTGTTGGTTGCCTCTGTACATTGTAAAGTTCTGAGTAACTTGAGTTGCTCAAAATAATTAAAGTTTGTACTTTTCAGACTTGGAGTGCTACAGAATAAAACTGTCATGTAAGAATGACAAATAACACAAGAATCAGTAATTTCTAAAGAGCAGACTTGCAGAAGTTGCCATTGAAGGCCTCTGTAATGCCTTGTACTCAGCTGGCTGCACTGATCTCTGAAAGGAGTCACTAAGTGGATATCACTGGGTAAGTAGTAATTATTTCTCTCTTGGGTTTGAATCTAACCTAACAGTTAAAAACACCACATGATCTAAGCAACCGACCAGTTATGGGTAAGAACTACCCATTAAATGATATTTATAGTAATTAATTAATAATCCACAGGCTGAATTTTCTTCTCTAATTATATTGGAAATACTTACAGAATCATGAATGCAACTGTAGAAATCAGAAAGATGCATGAAGATGGAAAAATGCTAGATTCCTCATATAAATCACATATAATACATAAACTGCCTATCATGACTTACAACCCTATATTTATAGCAGTTAAAACTATTACTCTTAACTTGTTTTGCACTTGCTCTCATGAGAAACAATAGTCTCACAACACTTTTGGACATTTTTTAGTTTTACAGACTAAAGCTGAGACAGATGATATAATTTGCTTAAGCAAAACACAACAGTGGAGCCAAGGATGAATCCAGATGTCTTAATTTTCAATGCAGGAATTACTGCAGACTTCATTCCTTCATTCAGCGTTGAAGATAGATGTTACAAAAATAATTAACACTGCTTTAGGTTTATTTTTTGAATTTCAGTGGAATGATCTTTTTTTTTTTTAATTTGGTAAGTGAAATGAATACAACGTAATCCTTGAAATAAATCCTTCCACTGAAATTATGCTTGGAAAAAGGAACCCTAGCCTGGTATGTGCACAGGCAAAGAACTCAAATTTCAAAATAGCAAATTTCAGCAAAATAAATTGGACGAGTTCATCCAGTCAAATTTTCTGTTTGTCAGATCGGTTTTGAACCTCTGACCTTCCTCAAACTATGCAAAAGGAACATGTTTTCAAGAATGTTCTTGTCCATTATGGGCACACAAATAATTAAATGTGTTTTAACAAAAGTTTAGGTGGCAAAGTTGTTGAAGAAACTGTGTCTCCTCATCTCCAAAAATGCACAGTGTTGCTAAGAGAGATAGTTGGTGACTTTTTCACAATTATTAACTTTTGGGAATATGGGTATAAAGAGCAAGTCTCATTAGCTACTCAGAAAAAAAAAAAAAACCTAACCAAAAAAAAATTAAATCCCCCACAAATTTTACAATATTATGGATACCTTCAAATGTTAAATTTCTGCTCAGTGCATGGGTTATTGGTTACAAAAGCACAGGAACATGCACAGGATCACCCCAAAACAGTGCCCACTGTGACAACACCTGAGGGGTGAGGCAGGAGCAGCTGGGAGAAGCAATCTTGTCCTGGCCAGGAGCAGCTCTACAGAATTAGGCAGGGACAGGCTCCCTGCCCTTCTGACTTTGGGCACAGCAAAGCAAGCCTTCCACCTTGCTGCTAATCCAAACTAAATTCCAGGTCTACAACATGAACTTATTCCCCATTTTAAAAGGCTTTTTGTGGTTAAAAGTGATATATAACCAGGATGACAATCCACAAGACAGCATGAATTTATGAAGGCAGAATTACCGAGTCAGGGCAAGAAAACATCTTTTGGAATTGCCTCAGACTCTACTATTTTTCCTCAAAACTTTGCCCAGCAATAATAGAGAAAAAAACAACCACAGTGGTTTCTGGGTTGGCTAACGCGGTTATATCCCAGGCATAAAATACCAAACAAAACTATCTTTTAATAAAAAACTTTCCTTCAAATGTAAAACTGATACCTTTTTCTGGTTTATGGATAATTTAGCTTGATTACTGTAATTGTCACAAAAATGCTGAAATATAATTCTCTTCTTCTTTAAACAAAGATTGTCTTACAGGCTTGGGTTCAGTCCATTGACTCTTTTGCATTGGTGGAATAATTCAGAGGGCAAAGTTTTAAAGGGACACAGAATTTGCCTGTCCTGATCCCCCAGTCAGTGTAGAAGGAACATGACAGTCCCCAGGAGCGCTTAGCACAGGTAAGGCAAAACGAGCAAGAAGTCAATAGCTCCCAAAGCATTTCTCCACTGCGCCAAACAAAAAAACTGTGCTAGACCCTGGCTGCAGGTGCAGAAGAAGCCTGTGAGACTTTTTGGAGGTGTAGGGAGTGCAGGACATGATGCTGCCCAAGCCAGGAGACAGCAGGCTGCCTCCAGCCACACTCAAGCCAAAAAGCCTTGAGCCAGCTCCACTTCACTTCTCCCTTGCTCACCATCCCCACGCAGGGTTAATACACTTTAAGAGAATTTTATCTGCATGGTTGCTTCCCAGAGAAAACTATTTCTCATTATGGTTCCTTGAAAACATATGCAAGACCCTGACAGAAAATATGGACACTTTTCACTGCCACTTCAATGGCTAAGTGGTTCCCACTAAAACAACAGCATTAACTGAGAATGATCTATTCTCTGCAGAAATTAGATCATCTAATAAACAGACCATACATGCTCAGGCCTAATTTTCTCGATTTAGAGTCACTTTGTAACTAAAAGCTAACTATCTCTTTCTCTCGGAAGTACTGGAGAAACAAGCTGAAGTTTTATCTTATTGTAACCACCTCCTTATAAATATGAGATACTGTATCATTTTTAAATTGCTTCAGTGAGTCACTTTCTGAAGGGGATTGTCTATCTCTGGTTTTTATTTCATACCCTGATGACGGAGATACCATCTTTGGGGGTTTTATTGTTAGTTTTAGCCAGTGCAAAACTGACCTCCTTGAATCAAGCCAGAACACTGCTACAGATTAGTCCTCCTTCACTGACAATGAACTACTTGTTCACACATTTCACAGTCCAGCACAGGCTTCCTCCAGTTTCTCATTAGCAAATGAGAGATGTCACCACCTAACAGTTTGGCAAATGGCAGCTTTTGCTAAATGAAGGCTGGAAAAAAATTAATTTGACTTCTTCTGTAGCTTTTACCTGCTCAATTTGCTTTATGTGGACACAAGGTCAGAGCCTCAATAGCAAAACTGGAGAATGAGGTAGGAAAAAATGGAGCTGAAAATGGAGTGTACAGTGTTTTTGGTGGGATGATATTTAAATTCCGACTAAAATTAAAGATTGCAAAAATGGGCCCGACAATATTCAGCTGAAAAACAAATGAGAAATTAATAAGGAAAATCCTCCATAGCCCTGGCCTCTATTTACTTACAGATTCACAAGCCATTCCTTTCTGCATCACAATGTTCTCTACAAGCTTTCCTTTAGTGTCATACTTTGCACGACACTGCTCAGATGGCCAGCTCAGAGAGGGACTACAAAAACTTGCTGCAAGCATTTAAAAACTGAGAAAATTCCTTGGCTTTAGTGATACAGGCCTTTATAACACATCAAAACTCCTTTGTAGGGGTTTCTGTTGTTTTTGTGTGTATTTGTTTTCAAAACTCAAGCTCTACTTCAACAGTCAGGTCAAACACGGAATTTCACAGTGTATGTTTTGCATGCTCTCATTCATCTGTTCACTGTAACAGCTTCTCAGTTTCCATCACTCAGAGTAAAATATTTCATCTCCCTGAAAGCTTCAATAGCAATAGAAATATTGTTAAAACACCAGCAAACTCAGCAAACTCGCTCAGAAATACATTGTTTAAGTGACAGACCACATTTGGCATTTCTACTGTTGTATATTATAACTGCTTTGTTCAGAATGCTTTACACAATGGAATTTACTATAATCTCTTCTAGTGAATAATTTGTCCTAATTTGCTTGAAATATGCAATACCTATTAGTTATACTTTATACTTTTTTCTGGCTCTTCAATGTTTAATGTTTCATTTTTATGAAGCCCGAGATAAAAAAAAGTCCAGTCCTAGAAACAAGCAGAATATACAATCTGTTAAGATTCCACACATAATAATCATATTAAACACAGAAGAGATAATAGTAATGTAGCTTTCATTAAAAAAAAACCAAACAAAAAAACAAACAAAAAAAAAACCAAAAAAAAAAAACCCTAAAAAAAAAACCAAAAACAAACCCAGAACAAACAAAAGCAACCACGAAACATGTAAATGATCAAAAGCAAAAAACTGTAGCATGAATAAACTGCTGAGATTGTTTTATGTGAAACCTGATAAAGAATTTGTTACAAGAGGCTCTTCAGTTTGGAGTGTACACAACTTAATACTGGTAGGACTACTTTCCACACAATGCTCCTAAGGATAAAACCAGCTCTCTTCATAGCTTGTCTGCATGCTGGCAGATGTCTGTTGTTAACAAGGGAGTCTTGCATACTCTATTCTCTCTCAGAGTTTTAATTTTGTTCTTTTATTTCTTTGTCAGTTCCTTTTATCTACAATGAAAGTCACACATCCTGAAAGCAGAGTTCTTCCTTGTGAACATTAACACTTTAACATTACCGTATACATACATACACACATATGTTTTCGAATTCTAAGAAAAAAATCAAGGGATAATCTTTGGGCATATATTATTTACCAGAATTTGGATTTGCATCTTCACTCACTGCTGCAAAATGGTTCTAAACAACCTTTGATCTACACACCCCATTTTACATGAGGTCTTCTCATGCAAAGCAGCGCTTAACATTTTGCCAGTTCTCAGGTCTCTGTCCCACCAGTAGACTGTGCTTGTAGTGTACAAGGGACATCACTCATCCCTGGGATGCCACCAGAGAGACTGCCTTTTGTACATTACATAACCATTATGTAGTGGTTAAAATGAAAGTGCAGGTCAGAGAAGCTTTAAGAGTGGATTTCTATTTTATATGTACATTAGCAAATCTTTGGAGGCTACCTGGCTAATTGAATACCATCATAATTCCCCTGCACTGAGCCTGTGGAATGAACTGCCATTCAAACATGGAATGGAAAAAGAGACTGCAATATGGCAAATTTAATACAAAGACTTTTAACAGCGATTGCCAGAGGAGCTCTCAAAATTAATCACTTTCAGAGAGAACAATGTTGCTAATTCCTATTTAAGTCTGAAATATTTAACATACTGATCTTCTCAGAATGTAGTTCAAAGAGCACACTCCTCCTTTCAGAGCAACTAGGGACCAAGCTTCTTTAATAGGATTGCAAGAGCCCCAGAGTGTCTCTGCAGTAGCTTGTAGAGATGGTGGGTTAGCCTGCTTACTGGGATATTTACTGCATCAGTTCAGTTCAGCTATAATATTTAGAGAAAAAAGGCCAAAATTAGGCTTCAACAATTGTCCCCTTTTCTGCAGATCAACAGGGACCAGCAAGCCAAGAGCCAGGTCTCACCACCTGCAGCGAGCTGGGTGTACCCATACACCTGACCCTCAAGGCCGATCTGTTTGGTTTCCCAGCGTGTGCTGACCAGCTTTCATGTCAAACAGATGCACCTGTAAACTGCTAATTGTCCAGTTTCTCTCATGCTTTGTTCCTCTTGCCAAATAAACATGCTTGGGTTGTATGATCATTGCACACCCGCTGCCACCACCTCCTGCAAGGAAAAAGACTCATATGCCAAAATCCGGGTGAACCCACCAGCTGAGTGTTACCAGCACACCAAGAACTGCTCTGAGGCCTGGCCTGTCATGGAAACATTCCCCACAGCCTGGCAACAGCCTTACACATTCAAATTAAAGGGTGCGTCAAGAAAGAAACAGGTGAATAACTAATCCTTTAACCTTGGCAGCTTTCACCAACATCCATAAAGCTGAAACCTGAGAAAACAGTAGGCTTGGTTAAGAGTTTTATTAACAGAGCTACCAATCCTATTGGTTTTCAAGTGTCATGGAAATGTTCTGCTCCTCCCTTTTACAAGAAAAACTCCCACAGAGCATGAATATGAAAACCAAGGACTGTCATTTACCTTACCTGTCTTTAGACTGAGCCACATGTAGTTAATTTTATTCTACATAAGACACATGGAAGGATATTAATAGTAATCTAATTTAATTAAACCTTGGCTTAATTATATCTATTGGAGCTGAACTGTCAGATACAGTGCAAGTTGCCACAACACTTTCAAGTCTTAAAATATTACTTGTAAACTATAATGTTTGTGCATTGACAGGGCTTTTCTAACATTTATCTATAGCAGATATGGACTTGAAATAGTTTCATTTATTTTGGTTTCATTCTGGAGCTGAATAGAATTAAAATGACATCTAAACTCAAGGGGAACTCAGCTATGCCACAAACCTCACTCATCTTCCTCTTGTGGAAGAGGATTTACAGACTTTTAGCCAATTAATAAATGCCTGGAGAGTGTAATGGCAACATATACTGTGCACACTGTCATATACCTCACACATAGGGTGAGGTACCCTGAGACGTGCTCTGTGGCCACAGTGCAGTAGGGCACATGGTCCACAATTCGTAGGGCCTTTGGAAGGAAGAAATCTGGGAGACAGCTGTCTGCCATTTCAGGGAACTAAATCAGGAGCATATGTTTCTCAGTTTCCATATTTTCTTTCAAATAACACCCTCAAATATTTACACACAAACATACATAAGCACATGCACACAACATAGCCTCCAAATACACCAGCGAATGATTCACTCACTCCTCAGTACTGTATGTCTTCTGGCATACAAAATTCCAGCTGCATAAAACAGTTTAGCAAAAGAATACATTGAAAATCAGCTTCAAAGAACACAGAAGTTAGTGTGAGTTCAGGGAACTAAATTACACAGATTGATCTTGTTGCTGTATGTAGATTAGTTTTCATTATATGAATCCTGCAGGCTATTGAGTGTAAGGCAGTTGTGGGTGGCTCTTGTGGAATAAGACATTGTTTCCTCACCTTCTCCACCTACATTTGATGCCCATTTTTTCAAGTAGCTACAAATGGAAACTGTATATTATATTTACACAGCATTTTTTTACTTTGCTAAGATGATGATGAAGGTATATAGTAATTTTTTCCCTTCAGTCATACCACTGGCCTATCAGAAGAAAATGCAAATGGGATTAATCCTCCTTCTACCCAGAGATCAATTTCTAAAACATTATCTCCTGCTCCAGACATCCACAGGCTGTAGCCACCAGGCAATACGAGAACCACTGCAGCTTTGTCTCCTCTCTGAGCAAGAATGACAAAACTGCTGGGGACTCTGCTAGTTCTGCTTCCAGTTTATTGACTGACCATGTGCCAGTCACCTTTCCTGCATCCCACTTACTTCAGTTGCAAGATCTGTCTTGACAAAATCCACCTCTGTATGGTACTTGAACAGAAACCCAAAGCTGAACTCCCAATTGCAAACTACATACCATTTCTCTTCATGAAGAACACTCCCCACAGCCAGCAAAAAATTAATACCAAGATTATTGTTGCATTTACTTCTCCTGCAAAGTTTCAGTAAAGCATGCATATATTTAATTCTTCAAAATACCTGCTGGCCAGCTTCAGGATGGACATCTTAAACAGGATTAGATTACTTCCTTCTTATTACTTTATGCAAATGCTTTTATCATCATGTACTAATCAACAGGAAAATATGGTTCCTGTTCTGGAGGATGTTAATAAAAAAAAAGTACTGATTTTATAAAACTATTCTTTTAATTATGTACTTGAAAAACTGCTTAGATACATGAAAATTAAATAGATCTAATGAAGTGGAATGGAGTGCTAAGTTTAATTAAACAAATTAAAAAATTTGCAGAAATGATATTAAGTGATCTTTGAAATGGAAATGGTGCACCGAGTTCTACACTTCATGTTAAGATTACAGCTGAGTGAGTAAAATACTCCCAAATGAATCCTGGCAAATTCTGCAGGGCAAATCAAGTACACCTCTACACCTAAAATTCCCTACAAATATTTGCTCAGATGAAAAAATTGTCTGTACTTCTAACAAACATTGTAGCAAAGAGGCTTTTTCAACACCCTTTTTTCTATAAATTTTACTGAATCTTTGAGAGAATAACTTTAAAAATAATCAGCCTCAGCACCCATATATCTCCTGAAGACCCGAGTACTAGTGCTCTGCTTGCCCTGTACCCCTCTGCAAAGCACCACGCAGGTGATCTCCAGCACTGCCCCAATGCCTTCACTCTCCCTATTTCCCCTGAACCATCTGCAACCAGGAAAATTTGCAGAAATTGCCTGGTAATTCTGAACAAGCATACTCAGAAAATTCAGCAACTGCTGCAAAACTGGTGTGAGGCTAGAAACAAGAACATTTATGAAGTTGTTGTTTTACAGCATTTCTGCTTACTTCTCCCAGGCCTACCTCAGCAATCGGAGATTTCCACAGACAGCCCCCTGACGGGTGTTAGGCAGTGACCTGCTCAGCACCATGTGGGTACAGATAAGCCTTCTGCAGTGTAGTCCTGCTAGTTTACAGCGACTTTCAGAGTTTTTGGCTTTTCTTCTCCAACCTTCAGTTAAACACAAGAATTCTATACCTCATAAATAAAAGTTCTCCACCCACCACGTTCGCAGCCGGTACAGACGATGAGCACTTACATGCGAAGAAACGCCCTCACCACACCACCAGTGCTTCAGGAAGGCTCATCCCCGACCCTGCTGGTTCTCAGAGAAGGTTGTTCCCCCCTTCCCCGAGGCCTGTGGGGTGGCACGGATGAGGCCCAGCCGGTGGGATGTTCTCATGGAGCTGCACACCCCAACCTCGATCCCGGCCGCCCGCCAGCCACCAGCGGGGCACAGGCTGCCGGAAAGGCCTCGGCTCTGCTGCAACAGCCACATTTGGGTTCTTTTAAAGCCGTAGTTTGAGGATGTGAAACACATGCTGGACTGTCAGCCAAGCTCTATGCTGCATTTAAACCGACAGGACTCACGACTGCCCGGTCACCGCCGGGGGTGCTGAGGGCCTGAGGACAGAGCGGCCATTTTGGCACCTTCCCGCACTCGTGGCTGAAAGCTGCGTTTTCCATTCCAAGGGCTTGTCTGGAAACACCGGCTGCTCCCAAACACACACAGCCCTGCTGGAGCCCCCAGACCAAAACGGTGAGCACTACACTGAGGAGTGGCCTCAGGCGAGGTGAAATTTGGCCCAATACATTGACAGTCCTCATGCAATACCACACACGAACGGGTGCCTTTTGCTCACTGCCATGAGGCCAGCGATGAGCACGGGATAAAATGGGAGCAGGGGGCAAGGATGTCTCATGGAATTGGGGCACATGGTGCCACCAGCCCCGGGGTGGGACAAACAGGTCTGATTTTAAGCTAAAGCAGCACTAGAGTGACCATGTGCTACCCATACTGCTCCGACACTCTGAAATTCCAGCACGGATCACCTCGTTCTAGATGTAAAAAACACTCACCTCAAACCAAAACAAAGCACAAAAAACTCTTTAACAGATCTGGTTGTGACTTTTAGCTTTGAGAAAAGAAGAGTCATCACTCTCTACAAATACCTGAAATGAGGTTGTAGCCAGGTGGGGCGGTCAGTCTCTTCTCTCAGGTAAAAAGAAACAGGATGAGAGGGAATAGCCTCAAGTTGCACCAGGGGAGGTTTAGATTGGATATTACAAAGAATTTATTCACCAAAAGGATTGTCAAGCATTGGAACAGGCTGCCCAGGGAAGTGATGGAGTGACCAACCCTGGAGGGATTTAAAAGATGAGTAGATGTGGTCCTCAGGGATATTGCTGAGTTAATTGTCATGTTTGATGATCTCAGAGGTCTTTCCTAACCAATTCTATGATTATTTCTTCTCCCTCACACTCTCAATTGCAGCTAGCTTAGAAAATGGGGGGGGGGAAAAAAAAAAGGGGGCATCTTACCACTAAGCATAATGCCTGAAAAGCTTTCAAGAAGAGTTAAAATCCACATTTGTCTGTCTTCATAATGAGTTGAGCTCAGAAGTCACAGAAAGGTCATATCACAAAGGGAGTGGCTCCTGAGGCGCAGGGAAGCCTTTATTACTTTAACTAACCTCCTTGAGGGCAATTTCACATCCATAATACAAACTATTCAAACAATGTGCAATGAAAGTAGGTAAATGATCACCTTGTATGTGCCAAGATTTTATTTTGCTCTATTTAAAAATTGGCAGAGCTAATTCTTTAATCCAATATTTTTAATGTGCTCAGTTATATCTGAAAGAATTTTTTTGTCAGCACAGCTGACTGGCACAGTAATTAATAATAATCCTAATGATCAGAGCTTTTGAAATAAATTTTTATTGAATAAGCAGAATTAAATTTCTATACAGTCCTCTTGCATCTGAAAGAAATGCTTGCATGTCTCTTTAAAGTCTTATTTTTAATAGATAAAGTTTGAGTGGGGTGTGGCTGTGTTTTAGATATATTGTACAGAAATGGGAATGGCTTTGTGTTATATGGTGTTATATTGTGTTATATTATAAATGTACAGAATTTCTAAAAAGGTGTACCACCTTCTCCCTGTTACTAGGAAATCTTATTAAGCTTTTGAATTTGATAAAATCTCCTATAATGCATTTTTATCCCCTATAGATGTAGGGGAGGACAAAGCAAACTCCACTGTTTATTGTCTTTGCAGAGTGCTATGTGTCTTTTTCCTTCCCACCTTTTGGTTTACAAGAGTAGTTATCACCTGCTTAGTGTGCAGCCTTCCCCCAGTCATGACATAACATGGTCAAAATTAGGAAATAATCATATTCAATGCTTTTGTCCCAGGTGTTGCCAGGTTTAACACAAGCAGAGACCGAGCAGGAAAATACTTTCTGTGTATAGAATCCATCCCATCCAGGAACTATAAACCCTTTCAAAAGAGAGTTTAGTAATTTTACATCCAATTGGATGAGGGCCAAACAGAGGAAGAAAACCAGCTACCTTCAGTATTTAAAAATATTTAGACTAATATAGATAGCTAATCCAGCTCCCACCCAGTGTCCAACAGAAGAAAAGGCCCTCTGAATTCCAATTTTAGCATGGGGCAAGAGCCCATTTGTCCAGGTACCTCTGAGCTTCAGCACTTGGCGTGTGTTTTTGTGCTACATGAGACCATTCCAGGTGTAATGCAGATGCTCCTTGTAGGTTGTGTTAAAAGAAACACCAGCAATTTTTTCCTGTTTTGCACTCTGTGAACCCCTAAAACAGCCAGCACTTAGTGAAAGAACCTGCCTGTCAAACAAAACAGAGAGAGAGAGAGAGATTCTGGGGAAAAAAGCCCAGCAAAACAGCCAGCACACCAAAACATGACAGGGAGAGAAGGGAAGAAAACAGTCTAAATTAATCAGAGGTTAGTATCATTAATCAAGGCAAAGATGCTTGAGCCAACAACATTGTGTTAGAAGAGAATAGAAAACAGTGAAGAAAAAAAAATAATTTTTAGGAATTACTAAGGAAGAAGAAAACTCTGGGACAAAATCTGATAGCACTGGCTTTTTTACCATCACAGAACTATTCTGGTAAAACACACAGCTCATCTGACACGAGGACAGAAGAAAACTCCACCCAGTTAAACACATGTCAAGGAAAAGCAAATTCTGAAACTCCATCAGACACTTTTATCATTCTGTTTCAAATTTTGACCATTTCAGCCTAGGGTTGCTGTTTCACTTTTTCTAGAGCAACACCAACTATGTGTTTACCTCACCAACACAAAATGAATGAGATTCTGATGGGGTTCCAAAAGGCAGGGCTTTAAGAACAAAACCCCTAATACAGGAATATCACTAAGCCTGCAATAAAATTAAACGGCTTGACATCACTGCTGTGCCACCTTTACAGTTTTGAATGGCTCTGAAGAGATTTTCTTCTCAGAAAGATCAAATAGAAACTAAGGTCTAAGGAGTTGGTCAGTATTCTTTACTGCCTGCCAAAGCCTTATTGCAGCTCTACTTTTGAAGTCACTAACCTGAGTGCTTACCACACTCAAGTGCAGCACAGATTTATAATATGTTTTTATTTAAAGAGAAGAAATAGCCTACACACCAGGCATGAGATGATATATATCCTGTCTGTTCTGAATGAACTGCTGTAGCAGACATTAAAAAGGAAAGGTGAGTTTTAAGAATACAGCTTTAGAAAAAAGATTTCACCAGCTAAATCCATTTCATCCTCACTTATATCTTATTTTTAAGAAGGGAAGACAGAATGAATTAAATTGAAAGCCATGTATTAAGTCTTTAGAATTTTCACAGAAGTTTATTGAACAAAACTCCTAAGAAGCTGCTTGCTTTTTTATCCACAGAAATGTATTTATAGGAGCTGAATTCTAATAAACACAGATTGCAGTGCAAAGAAAAAAAGGTCAGCAGTGTGTGCTCAAAGCTTTATTGATGTCTTGTCAATCAATCTTTTATTTTGTTGTTTAATTCTTTTTTTAAAGAAAAAAATGCATGTAAGCACTTTTTCTCCTAATAGTGGATTTATTGAGCATTTCAACAAATCAGATGATAGATACAATAAGCAATGATGGCCGATTATCAACTTTGTGTTTTCAGGTCAGGTTGTAAATTGACCTTGTGTTCGCTTCTCTTCTTTCTGGGGAATAGCTAATGCCCTTTTCAAATACAATAATTTCCAATAAACTTTTTTTTCTGTGCATTCAACATTCCAGAAGAACAAGTTTATGGGGGAAAAGGCAACCCCTCTAGACAAATCCATGCAGTCACATATATTGTCTCCTTGTAAACTAATTAAAATAATAAAGCTGACTCTTAAATCTAAGAGTGGTGAATCCAAGGGATGTAAAACTTTAGAGCATGACCTTTAAAACCATCATTGGTGTGAGCTCTTTAGAGCCCAGTAACAGACTTCAGCCCTGATCCTGCACACAAATGGAAGAGCTGCAGCCCTTCTGACTCTGGTTAAGTGGTCACCCCTTCTTACCAAGGCAAACAAGCTGACCTTTCCCACCTGGCCACAGTCCTTCCTCAACATTTGATTTCCCAAACTTTTCCAACATCTCTTTCAGTCACGTAATTTGAGAGCCAGTGATCAGCAACTGCACTTAGTGATTCAGACAGGCCTGCCCATGGCAGTACCATGTTGTCACCTGTTCATCTTGCAACTTCACCATGGTCTTCAATTTTTTACCTGCAGATTCATACTGAGGAGAAGTTGACACTGAGGTGTCTATTGTGACAGAGGATTCCTTTGCCTCAGTTGACACAGTGAATTTAATAGAGTGCAAAGGACACTGACATAATTATTTTTCCCTTCCAGTATACATTACTTTGCATTCACTTGCCATCACATTGTCCATTTTAAGTTCATTGTTCTTTTAAGTGGTTCCTTCTCAATACAAAAATAGGAACATATAAAGAGAAGAAAGCATGGGCGTCTGCAAAGACCCTTGCAAGCTCAGAGAGCATGGAAACCACATTTTCCTCTATGGGAAACATCCACCCCATGAAATCCTTCACAAATTATGTAACACTTACACCTGCAACTCCATTGATCTCCCTACCCATCTTTTCCATAATTCAGTGTACTGGCACAGCCTGAGAAGCAACCTTGATATTTTAGCTGCTAACTTTCTGCTGTATTGCAGCAGCATGAGCAGGCATGAAAAGGGGATTCATGCTCTGTATTTTGATGGTGAAAATGTTATCATTTTTACTACTGCAAGTTTAGAATGCACTGGAGGTGCCACCGGGAGTGTCTCATACTGGTTAACCATGGCAGTTAAATCACTGCTGAAGGCATGAATGCAAATGAGGTCACAGAAATGCTCTTTGATTGTTCTCACACAAGTTATGAAGGTATGTTCTAAAGAAAGAAGTGCCTTTACACTTAGCAGTCTGTATTGTATGTATACAGACCAAATGACATAGCATTTTGGAGCTACTGTCCAGCTTGACATCACATACAACGAAATATTATTAACATTAACATTACAAACATTTGCCTTTTCCTAGTGCCTGACTGCACCATGACATTTCATAAGGGCCAACAAGTGCAAGTGAAAAGCTCCTGCAGCTGGCACTACACCCCAACAAGGACAGTCCACGTGACTTTTTCTTTCCCTTTATTTTGTGAGAGCTGTAACTCAGTAATGCAGGCTAATGAGAGTTAGCTACATAATACCTTCTGAGGGGTCAAAACCAAACTGATTGCCATCTCTTGCAAGCATCTCACAATCAGCTTGAATTTCTGTAAAAGTGTTCAGAATTTACAGTTATTATCTGACCAACTAAAACTACACTAGAAGTATTCCTGGAAAGAATTGTTTTATATTCCATTTTCACATTCTGCCTCTAATGGCATTTAATTAGCTACTGTCTGGCTAGATAGCACATTATTGTTACATTTTAAACTGAAGTAGAACAATAAATAATGTAAATGCACTTCACATTAAAAATTTTATACTTCCACAACATTTTGATGTATACCAGTGGCCACATGAAAATTCACAACAAGAGATAAACAGACCCTACAATGAGCGATAAATCAAATTTGAGTCTCCCTCCAAAAAACCCCACTTCAGGAATCTGTTCTTTATTATTTGGACAGCTCTGACTCTGTCTCTCATCACGGAACAAAAATCTCTGTCCAAGTGTCCCTTTGGCACTGATCTTGGTGTTTTTCTTTTTTAGATAGTTCAGCTGATTTAAAAAAAAAAAAAAAAAAAGGAAAAGAAAAAAAGAAAAAAAAAAGAAAAAAGGTGTCTCTTACCTTAAGAGGATGTACAAGAAAACATCTTTAGAATCATAAACTGGGACTAGAACTATTCCAGCACATCTCAGCCTGATTCACCTCTCAGATGCAGGGGAATATTTCCTTCAGAAGCCAGGATAAAAGTCTTTCTCAAGGAACCACTGTCCCTCTGCTTTCTTTGTTTCTACTACTTTAGGAAGAATTACATTACTAGAATAAAAAGATACATTGACAGTATTCCTTCAGAATGGGAAGGCTCTCACTTTGACAAGCAACTTAATCAGGAAGATATCTGGACTGGGAAAGAGTCTGCAGCTTTGGAGTTCTGGGTTGTCACTTGAAACTCAGCCATAAACCCTCCAATGTTCACAGAGTGGGATTACACTTATTTTATAACATTGATGGGAAGGCACAAGTTGTTTTCTGCATGCCACATCCCTGTTACAGAATTTACCTTTCTTTCTCTTTTACAGAGCATAAAACCAAATTTCATTATATACTTCTATAGTAAACAGATTTAAGCCCTTCCTTCACATAAGTAAACTGATACTGACCCAGAATGGAAACAGCAACTTTGAGATCAACAGTGGTTCTCCACTTTACACCCAAATCCTGACTGCACAGAAGTCAATGGCAAAAGTCCAAGTTTTCTATCCTGCTGCATTTACTTTAACAGTATAAATGAAATGTACAAAGACGCACTAGCTCCAGAAATTTTACAAAAGGAAGTTTTCCTTTCTTCCACTCATTTTCAGAAAAAGGACCAGAGAGAACAGATGAAATGGGAACAAACTTCTAGAGAACATCTGGTCCCAGGCCTGTTCAAGCAGAGACAGCTGGAGCAGGGTTCCCAGGACCAGCTTTCAGTGTCTCCAAGGATGGAGACTGCACAAACCTCCCGAGGGAATCTGTTCCTATGTACAACCAGCCTCAGGGTGTAAAAGTGTTTTGGGTTGGGTTTACTTTAGTTTAAGTACAATTTCTTGTATTTGAATTTTTGCCCACAGCCTCTTGTTCTGTCACCGAGCAGCACTGACAAGAGCCCGTCTCCATCTTCTTTACCACCCCTTAGAATCTGAATGCTTTGAGAAGGTTCCCCTGAGCTGTCTCTTCTCCAGGCTGAACCACCTCTGCCATCCTTCCTAAAAAAGCCACTAAATCACCTCCATGGCCCTTTGCTGAACTCAGACCACTATGCCCATGTCAATCTTAAACTGGGGAGCCCAGAACAAGCTCTGAATAATTCTACATTCTATATTAAAAAAAACCTGGGAAATGCAGATACGCAAATAACTTTAAGGGAACTAACCAAACATTTCATCATTATTCTTGTGTGTTTTACATAGGCTTTCTGATGGCAAGGATACCATCTAACAGAGAAATTGTATGAAGGCGGAGATTCCTTGCCTATGATAAAATATTTACTTGCCTCTGCCAATACGGTCATTACTATATTTATCCTTCCAGCATCCCTTTGAGGTAAGGAATACTAATATAGAGATTCTTCACATGGAAAACAGAAGGACAAAGTGACCAACCTAACATCACACAGGAAGTATGGGGAAGACAAGGGATGTCTGAGCATGAGGCTAAATGTTTTACAGCAGATGTGTGACATATAAAGTAGAAGAATTAAACTATTAATGGAGAAAAATTAGAATGCTGCAGGATTTTAGCAAAGGATGTCCTAGGGTGCATGTTCTGTTCGCCCAGCATTTCACATAGCTTCTATGAAAGCATACAGAACTTTCCTTCCCCTGTGTTTTCATTAAGGCCCTGGCTGGACTCAAAGTAGGAAAAAAAATTAAATCTATTCAAGAACTATTGTTTCCTTCTATGCTGTCAGTTAGTTTAGCTACTCTCCTGTCTGTCTCCAACCATTATATCCTGGACAGAAAGTATAAGCCCTCAGCTTTTATTTTGCCATGTTAGAACATATAAAATCTTTTTGCTTCTTCTCATAAAACAGGCTTTTCCATTGCCTTAATGATCCTTGTGACCCTTCCCTATATCTGTTCCAGTTTTACTGAACATTCTTGTCCATGGGTGACCAACACCACCAATATTTCTGAGGTTGTACTGCAGCCTCTGTAATAGCACCAGCACTTCCTCTCGAAATTCCATTCCTGGTGCATCTTAAGGTTGCCCTGCCTTTTTCATTGCTGCATCATTGCTTAAAACAATTCTCTGTACAACTCACGATATACAGCAACAGAAGTATGGAATCATTATAATTGAAATATGGTTGGGCTTTGAGGAATTTCTTTGAAGGAGAGCAGTGGACACAATTCATAGGCTACCCAAGAAGCCTTTTTAACCAAGAAGCATATGGAGAGGTGAGAGAAAAGAAGAGATGGAAAAAGAGAATTGGTGGGTGTTAGATACAAATGAAGCAGGAAGATGAGAGCATAGGAGTAATGATTTCTTATGTGCAACAGCAGCAAAATACAGGCTCTCTTTCCTGTTTGGAAATTCTCTGCACAGTTCTACACAGAGGTTTCCCTGACGCTCTTAATTTCTAAATGAAAGGGGATGGTTTGGGAAGTACTTTTTAGAGAGTCTACTCCAGGAAAACAATAGATATTGAGAAAGTTGAAACTTGAAGTCTTCCTCTTTGAATAAGCTTTATACAGCAACAAGAGTCTGAATGAACCTGCTTCTTCACACCTTTGGCTCAGTATTCAGAAAGAACTCTACAGCTCATAAAACCAGGGCTTCATGTTGCCACCAGGACTATATTAGTGTTGATGTTAGTGTTGCAAAATAAATAGAAAAAAAAATCACACAATTCTGTTATTTTAATTTCTCATTTAAAAAGATAGTACCCTCTAATGTATTTACTTATTGCAAAAGGAAGCTTTTCATATAGCTACCACAGTGATAGAACTTATAAAAAGCTAGAACCTAAATTCTTTGGGAAATTCAGCATTTTTGTTCCTTTTCTTGTATCTAAATAAACACAAAGAATTTCCTGTGTCAAAAAGAACCCAAACCAACTTAGTATAATTATGCACTTTCCTCTGAATGTGAAATTAATGAAGAAACTTTCACAAATTAAAACAAAGTATATTTTATATTGTATATGCATAAAATATACATCAGTAAATACAGAATGATGTATTCAATATTCTTGAAGCAAAATTAAAAAGCTGACAATTCATTTTGATTTTTTTATTTAAATAAACATTTCAGCAGCATCGGCATATTTCTACGAAACATCTTTCAACTTAACTTCTTAGTTTCCAAGTAAAAAATGTTCTATTGAATTTTTTTTAAGCCCTAATGAATGTCAACTGGCTTTTTCATAGGAAAAACCTTGAAATCCTTAGTCAGTCAAAAGCCTCATTGATTGCATCCTCTGATGTTAGAAATTATTCATTGCTAGTATATACCCAGAAAGGCAGAGGATGTTGAGACATGAACAAATACGTACTGATTAATCACACATCTTTTTATGTCTTTTTCTTACACAGACTACTTTCTGAAGAGTCACCACTGCATGAAGGGTACAAGTCCGCTAGCAAGGACTTCAATCATCTTGCTCTATACAGGTCAAGGAGAGACAAGGCCATGTAAATGTAAGTGATACTTAATGAGTTCTTTACCCATAGCTTTATTAAGGCACAAATAACCATAAAATGACTCATTCTATTGATTTTGAATCCAGCATAAGACTTATTTCCAAACCCTGAAGAACAGTGGTGGGGAGAAAGTACGTCTTCAGCCAGAGCAGTAATTATTACCAGAGTAAATTGCCTTCTAGAGTCATTGTCAAGTAATCAGTAAACACGTAGGAACGATTGCCTGTGACCTGGGAATGCTCCTGCCACTGCCTGAACCATGACAGGAGGGAGGACACCCACACTACCCTTCCTTCTGCCCAAAAACTCCAACTGCATTTCACTCGAAGCATGGGAGTGCAATTCTCCCAGTGCCAGTAGATCATACTCCAGCAAATTTGCAGTCACCAGATCAGAAATTGCTTCTGTAGGTCAGGTGAGTGGCTGCCTGTCTGGTCTCTAAGTGGGGCTACCTCTGGCTGTTTGAGAGAGGTGGAAAAACCCATGCATTATGCATCTGTGGAAAGACTTGCATATGAGGAAAATATTTTTACACACCTCACCAGTTAGAAACTGCCTTTCCTAGACAGATAGAGTCTTGACTTCTAAACTCCAGGTAATATTTTACAACCTTATCTCTTTTTACATACACCTGTTTCTGGCTGGATGGGTATTTCATAATTTGCTGTAAAGTCAGTCCTCCTTAAGAATCCCTAAGCCAAGATCATGGAGTTTTTCATCAAGTAAAAATCCACAATTGTAATGCAGCATTGGTTGGGTTCTGGCAGTAATACCTTGTCTTTTGAATAAATATACACATACAACCTCGGTATGGTCACTGTTTCTGAGCTCTTTGTACTGACTTGCTTAATATCTGATTCTGTCTTTATTCCGTGTCTCTTGCTTTATGAAAAAAATCTTTGAATGAGTTTTAGGGGCTACGTGATTTCTGAACATTTCCTAAAAACATATATCAATTTACTTTTCCTTCACTTCTGATTTCACACTGCATCACCTAAACTTCCTAACACAGTTTTGTCCTTTGATTCTTCTTCCATTTAAAAATACCTATAGTGCAATTAAAGAAATTTACAGAAATTATGCAACACATATATATACCTCTAACAGGCCTACTTACATCTGTGATCTGTCCTTTGTAATACATGCATAATATATACAATAATAAAACTTGCTTTTCATGCTGCTGCATTTTTTCCCCCTCAAAATGCATTCTAATTACTGCAGGAAAATTGAATTTGCCTGTGCACATATTAAGGTTAACCATGCAGTCAGTAAGGAATAAAGCGCTAAGAATCAGTTTTGCAACAAAGAAGGAAATAAATATTTAAAATCATGAACGCTCTTATAACTTAATTTCTCCTTTAAGATTGAATAGCTCTAAAAATACTAAGCTGCTTTCCATGCTTAATTAGGAGCTCAAATTCACTGAGACACTCCTGAAATGCCATAGTCAATGCCAGTAAAGTATCTATTTAAATTTTTTTCTGGGATGTCACAATGTCTTTGAGAGAAAAGTGTTATTACTTGAAAGCTTTATGGCATGCAGCAGAAAGTTATTGCATTCTAGTATTACAATTTTGCTAATAGACAAAGTGTCTAAATTGCCACAAAAAAACCTTGGAAGCAATTTACATGGTAGCATGAAAAATTGATGAATGTTGCAGAAACACCATTTAGATTTTTAAAAAGAGGCATTAAATGTGAAACAAAAATTAAGAAAGTCCTGAAATTGGAAAGAAACTGCATCAATTTTGACTAAATAATTCATATGTTCCCTCATCAATGCAACTAATTTGAGTTTTAATTCTCATGAAAACCTGCTACAGTAAGGAAGCAGCAGAGAAATTTCTTGTCAATACATGAACAGTCGATGGTAAAAAGAATAACCATTAAAAAAAAAAAGCCAGTTGCAGCTGGGGAAGAGACAAAATAAACGAGAAGTCGGAGTAAATGTATGGGAGGAACTGTTACTAAAACTGCTATAGGAAGATAGAATGGTTTGGTTTGGAGCACCTTAAACACCATGCAGCTGCATCTCTTCCATGGGCCAGGATACCTTCAACTAGGCCAGGTTGCAGAGCCCCATCCAACCTTGAACACTTCCAGGATGGAGCGTCCACAGCTTTTCTGGGCAACCTTTTCCAAGGCCTCACCACCCTCACAGTAACAAATTTCCTCCCAACACCCAACCTAGAGCTGCCCTGTGTCAGTGTGGAGCTGTTCTCCCTTGCCCCATGGCTCCAGGCCCCTGGGAAAAGTCCCTCTCCAGCTCTCTTGCAGCCCCTTTAGGGACTGGAAGGCTACTCCAGGGTCACCCAGGAGCCTTCTCTTCTCCAGGCTGAGCAACCCCAGCTCTCTTAGGCTGTCTCCACGGCAGGGCTCCAGTGCTCTGAACATCTTTGTGGCCTCCTCTGGACTGGTTCCAGCAAATCCATGCCTTTCTCATGCCGGGAGCCCCAGAGCTGGGGGCAGCACTGCAGTTGGGTTCTCACAAGAGTGGAGCAGAGGGGCAGAATCCGCTCTCTCGACTTGCTGGGAATGCAACCCAGGATATAGATGAGCTCTCTGGGTTGCCAGCTCACATTGCCAGGCCATGTTGGGTTTCTTGTCAATCAAGCAGCTAAGATTGTTATCAGTATTTACCTTCAAACCTCCATTTTTAAAGAATTTATATTACTTGACTCTTAAAATATGTTGCTGGGCAGAAACAAGGGCGCACTGTGCACAGGAAAAATTTCAAATTAAAAACGGCCTCCAAAATTACTCCAGCAATTTTCTGCACACAATTGTTTCCATGTGAAAAGACCCACATTTAGTCATGAAAACAGCACACTCAAAAAAAGAAAAAAAAAAAAAAAAAAAGAATTTATCAACTTGGCATTCAAGCTTAAGTAGTACTATGACCCTCAGGTATTACTATTGTGAATACACACATTGACACCCAAACTCCAAATAAGAACAATGTCAGAAAGTAAGACTTGGTAGATTTGTCCTTGCATTTGCATATAATTACATAACAAGTTTGAAACTGCAGGCTTTGGAGTGAATTTGAAATCAACCAAGAGATTATTTAATAGAATCTCAAATCTGTAATCATTTTCTTTCCTAACATACAGTTCTGCCCCTTGGCAAACATGCCAAAAGAAGCAGCAAAATGATGAGGCTTTAGGTTTTTAATAAATTTTTTCAAATATTCATTTTTATTCCCTAAGTGAATAATGGGATCTAAATCTTATCAGCTGACATTGTATTTCTAAATTCATTGTTTTGCCTTTACATTTCTAACTATTCTACTTTTTTAATCAGTTCTTTTTTTTTTGATATTACAAACCATTGTCTGTGTATTTATAAAGACAATATAATTGCCAAAAATGTCAGCACTTTTAAGCAAGATAAACACTTCTCTTAATCTGAAATGTCAAAACAATTTTGTTAAACCAAAAAGACTTTTTAAAGAACAGCGTGACTGTAGGAACCCATGTCAATAAATTACAAAGCAAAGCAAAGTCAAGTTGCTAAACTGTTTCTAGCTTCAGTGGAACACACACACCAACAGCCAGCATTTCTCATTCTCTTAAATCCTCAGTCTCTGAGCAACACAGGTAAACAGATGACTGGGAAGTGCCAGATCAGTTACTGATCTTGCTCAGCAATATGTCTCTAACAGTGACAGAAAAAGACTCTCAGGAATAAAACGCAAGAAATCTAAATATAAGAAATTATACCTTCCTCCAGAAGGAGTTCCCTACAACCACGTATATGTGTGTATATAAAAATGTGTGTGTCTGTACAGACACACATGAATAATTTTTAAGAAATAATTCATTTATTAGCTGTTTGTTTTAGCATGTGCATTCTTTTCTAATACTCAAAGTTTCTGCAGCACCATTCGCCCCCATACTTTGGGTGAAAGAATACAAGTTTAGTTTTTTTGAGTTTGGACACCAGTTCAGCTGCTCTGCATGCACGTGGCTTGAGCACAATCCACAGATGCAGAATCTTTGCACTTTTAATAAAGAATTGGGTTCAGTTTAGAGGGACAGAGGCCTCCTGTATTATTACCCACCATGTGTTCACAAAACGCCTCTCAGCCAGGCCTGAAGGCTCAGAGCACCAAGGGCTGCAGGCACAGGGATGAAAAGACAATGCTGGCCAAAGACTGATTACAAAGCAAAGCTATTTGCTATTTGGAATTGAAATAGGGCTCATCATGACAAGCCTGGAAGCAATACTTGTTCACTGGTGCCTGAGTCATTTATAAGGGTTGAAAATCACATTTTTGGAGATGTTTTCTCTCTTTGTTTTAAATTGTGTGTAAACTAGTCCTCATCTCTCACAACAGTGGAGTTGGCTATGCCACTGCAGTCATCACCCATTCCTCTATGTACATATTTTCTAATACAGCCAATTAAATTCTATTACTGTGTGCCACTATTACAAATCAAGAGAATCAGCAGCATGTCTTTAAAAAACCCAAAAAAACCCAAGAGCCTCTTACCCTCCTAAACAGTTTAGGAGGGTGGCCCAGTATTCCAAATTAAAATTTGAAATTTTTAGTCACCACATCTTTTTCTCTCCTCCTAATTTTTATTGTATGGTCAGTGTTATTTTTGACTGGTTTTGCCTTTTAACTTCAAGTTCACAAACTTGAAGACAAGGCTGGTTCCCAAGGAACTTCTGCTCAAGACCTTATAGTTTTAGTACTAAATCTTTAAATCATGGGATGAAACACAACATATACAGCAACACTAAAGCTCTTCTGAACTACATCACCACAGACCTTTTTTTTTCATGCAAATCCCTCCAGGCAGGGGCAAGGTAGAGCTCATTCCATTCCCTTTCCCCAGGCTAGAGGGGCTTCACCACTGCTCTGCCAAGCTCCAGTGTTGTGGAGACTTCCACAGGAGAAGACGATATGCTGCAAACTAAATTTACGTCTCTGATCATCCCAACATTTTCTGGAGCTGAAGCCTGGCAGTCCACAGAGCCCTAAGCAGTCCTCACATAACCTGTCCTCTATGGCACCCCAGTGCTTGTGGTTTAAGCCTGATTCAGACAGATTCAGAGAGATGGGGGACAGGATTTTCCTCTTCAAATCTGACAAGGAAATGAATTCCCCCAAATCTAAAACTCAGGGTTTCCCCACTAATGCCTGTGCTTTCTCTTGAAAAACCAGACATTCTATTTTCCTGATGAAAAGCAAGTACAATGATAGACTTTCAGAGAAGAAAAAAAATGCTAGAGGAGAACTAAAAAAAAAAACAACAAAAATAAGCCACCTGGGCCACAAACTGTATTGGCTCTGGCCTCCCATCTCTCCAATAGAACTTAATATGGCTCATTGTTCAGTCAGATTCTGGACTAACAGGAATTCCTTACTAGATAGAACACCCACTTTCAGAGAACTCGCACTGATCATGCACTTTAGCTCATCCTTACATGAATTTAAATACTTAAATTATTTGCTGAAAGGAGACTGTAGTTGCTTAGATAAGTCAGGGGCTGATTAGCTATCTAATTTTAACATCTGCAATAAAACCAACATATTGGTCAGTTCATTGTAAGCAGACAGAAGGCTCCTTCCCAAACAATACTCAGATGGAACAGCAAGAGTTAAATAGTTTTAAAAAAATTTTCTTTCTGCTTCTCTGTGACAAATGCTCAGAAAAGCCTTTTTCTAACCTAGCCATCCAGGGCTTGATAAAAATGCTGAAAAACTGAGCTGCTTTCAGTTCTTTTCATATGACAAAATATTTAAGCACTTGGAACCAAAGTTTCACAACTGTACTTTCTAAGCCGACAACAATGGACATATGTACAAGTCATTTAAGAGTAATACAAAGAACAATATAATTTTATAACCATAGAGTAATGATCCACTGGAGGCTGGTTTGGCCAGCCCTGTAGCATGTTCCCTACTTCACACATAGAGTTAGTTCTTCTCTCTAAGGATATAGTGTGGCTGGAAAGGGAATTTTCGTTCACTGTCTTAAAACTGGTTTTCTTTTCTTGTCATGGAGATGCCAATAAGGTGTAAATATTTTTGAGGACACTTTATTATTCCATTTTTTGTTTTATTTCTGCATTGTTTTAGTTCTGGGGGATGCATACTGGGTTTTTTTTTCTCATGTTCTATTATACTCAGCCCACACAACTGTTTTTTAATTATTAACGAAGTTATTGTGTTTAGCAAGCCAAATACTGAACTTTTGGCTATACCAAGGTAATTCTTTTCAGCACAGAGGCAATGCTGTGGATCCGTGAGCAACTGAATTTGGCTCAAGAATGACAGGATCCACCTCCTGAGATGGTTTTTTTTAGTGTCAACTCACAGAGTGGGTTAATAACATAGGCCTTCTACCTCAAGGTACATAGATATTCCCATTACTTAATGGGATTATCCCTACATATAAACATTTGCACAATAAACAGGGAAAATTGTATTTAGATACCAGATAGTAAGACCCAGCATATCCACAAACACCTGAGCTCAACATACAAAAAAGACCTACTGATCAATGCACTAAGCCAGAACACTGACGCCTTATGTTTTAGCTTTCATATTTTCCAGACTCTGTACTGCATTAGTATATAACTCTCAACTTCAGATAAAATGTTAGCAAGTNAAAGGTCTTTTTAATAAACACCTACTGTGTTCCTTTAACACTGTCTAACCTCTGTTCTAGGTAGCCTCTAGAGGCCACCTAGAACAAAAAAAGGCCAGTGTTTTGTAGAAGCACAAGGAAGTTCTCCCTTCTCAAAATTGCATCTTTTGGATTGAAAGAAGCAAACTGCACCAAATTCTGTACTTCCCGTCAAAGCCACAATTCTGAGTCCATCCAGCCCCTGCTGGAGCAGTAGAACAGGGGTACAGGGTGGTGTGTACTTCTTAATCTCAAATTGTCACTGTCCCATCCTGTCCTCACCTCAGCAGTACAAAGTGATGAAGGTATTGAGGAGATTCTGGGTCTCTTGTAAAATTTTGTGAGGTCACAGGGTGACATGATTTTGGTATGAAACATCTCCTTAGTACAAAGTCCGTGAGGCTACCATACCTTTAGTGCCAAGTCTATAAGTATTTCCAATTAATAGTGAAGAATAAGAATTGGAATGTAGTAATGAAAATTTTACTATTTAAATTGCCCATGGGTACTGCATTATCTAAGCTACTTTTGTTACTAAAAAATAGTTTTGAAAAATTCTTACTGTACATAAATTTACATCTGTCCATTATCTTACCATGAACGTTTAGATTTCCTCTGTAAGAAACACACAGAACACTCAGCATTTAAAGACAATTACTCAGCCTATAGACCTCTTGCCTTAATTACTGTTGTATTTTTACACACTTTCTTCATCCACTAATTTTTCTTTCCAATGATGTCACTGCAATTATTTCCATTCAGCCCGAATGTTTTACATTACTTAGGCAGCTAGATAGCTGCCTTAGACTTGAATTGCTCGGCCATTTTTGGAACTCAATCCCCTGTAAGATTTTGCTTCCCTGCTTTCCAGTGTGGTTTCCAGCCAGCCATCATGGTATTGCTCTGAGGGTAGGTCACAGCCATTTAGCATTTCTGTATCCCAGCATCTTGGCTTTATTGTAACATGGGAGCAATGGTTTCTCTGAGCACACGGGCTCATGTCACCTTTTCCTTGGCAGGTCAGGTAGCAATCACGAGTTCAGCAGAGGCACTGTGATTGAAATCTCTGGCATCATTCATGCACTGGAGTGTCTCTGCTAAGACTCATAGATTTATTCATTGATCAAAGCAAGTTCCCTAACCAAAGTTCCAGAAAGCACTTTTACTTGTGCTTAATTTTAAGTCTCTGGGCAGCTTCATACGTTCAAAACGTCTGTGTTTTCCTGGACTGGAGTCCTTGCCAGCCATTACAAAGTTTGCAAGGCTGCTCTAACATGGAAGCCCCAGAAAGCCAGCCCGTTTTCCTACACATTGCAAGGAATCGGTATCAGTGAACTAAGGAATGAAAAATGAATAGTTTGGCAATTTTCCTCAGCATCTAGCAATCATTTATTATCAACAATTGCCAATAATTCAGCAGCAGTCTCTCCTTTGTTGCTTCTGTTGTTTGCCAAAAATTCCTCTTTATTTTAGTAACTCTGGCTGAACAGGGAAGAACATGTTTGTAACATTTTGAAAACTTTTTCATCTAAAGTGACAGAGACCTTTCCTCCAGGGCACCAGTAGAACAGCAAAACCCTGTACCTGAGTTAATAAGTAAGAGCAAAACAAGTAAAACCTTGGGATTTAGCAATTTTTCCAATTGTGATTTTCCAGAGTCCCTGTTCATCAGCATTTATTATTTACCTTTTAGCTTCACAGTGTTTCCTTTTCACTTGGGACCTGGGTTATTGCTTTGCAAATTGTATATTAATATTGCTTACCTACAAATACTTTAGGTATGATCCCAAGGGCAGTGCTGTATGCAATTTGATGAACATTTGAACTTTTAAAATTCAGTAGCATTTATTTTAACCAGAACTAAAACACAAAGTTGAATTCCAAGTTTGGTGATTAATTTACATTTACTTAAACACACACTGAAGTAGGGCAAAATTCACTCCTTTGCAGAAGACTTGCAATTAAGTTTTTGTTTTGTTTAAAAAGCTGCCAACAACAGATCTTATATGCTTAAAAAAGCCAGTCCTGAAATATGCCATGAAGAGAAAATACTAGTTTTAACTAGGAAGGAGAAAAACAAAATGTATTAAAGACACATATGCCTGCTTAGAAAATTTGGGACTGTAACAACTTTTGAAGAAACCTGGCAGAGTAGTTTATAAAACAAACATTTGTTCCCTCTTTGGATATTAGTAAGACATCATGAGAAAATTAGAAAAGCTAAAGTATTCTCAGATGTTTGCAGTGAACACTCCCCAGTTCAGTGTTTGGAAAATGCAATGTGTAAAATTTCCCATAAACAAAAGGTTTTTTAAAATGTCAGTTCTGGGATGTTCTTGGCTGAGATTGCTGGAACAAATAGAAATAGGTTTGTGAACATAAATAGCTGATGTGGAGTGTCCTTGGCAATATCTGTGCTAATAAGCCAAAGATAAAAATAAAGGAGAGAGTAAAATTACAACACAAAAAGCAACAGAGCTGGGAAATTGGGAGTTCAGATTGCCTGTCTATTTTCTCTCATCTTGCTACAACTTGCTGTGTTAGAACAGCTGGTATAAAACCTGTCACCAGACACTAATCTCAGAACCAAACTGTATCCCAAAAAAGCTGTATAAGGATATGTGTGAACCTCCAATCTTGCAGCAATGCTCTTGCAGCCTGAAGTCTTTCATGCACTGACTACATGGGTGATATGTGCCTTTCACATAGAGGACATTCCTCAATTTCTCCTAGGCACAAAAGCTGGTTGACTCTTTTCTATCTCATGAAAAGCCCCTATGGATAAATAATCAAATTCTAGGAAAGCACGTCTAGAAGATAGAGCTGTGGAAATACAACCGTGAGCAGCAGTGAGAAGTAGAAGGGATAGAAGCCCAAACTCTAGGAATAAAACGAGTTTCTTACCTTTCTGTCATGATTTGATTAGCAGCAACAGGTTCCAGGTTTGATTTCTGGCTCTTTTCTCAGAAACCTAAGAAAATTAAACCAAACTGGCTGAGTGTTCAGTGAATGATACTTTCATCTTTGCAGTGAATGAGAACACATAACTTCACTGGAGGGACAGAGGTGAAAAGAGTAAAAAATTAAATTCACTGAACAGCTGGTTTTCCCCTAAATATAGTAATAATTAGTCAAATCATTACTCATTCACAATCACAATGAAGAATTTGATCCTTCTTGACCAAACCCTCTATTCCTATCTGCTTCAATCTAAAACATTTTGAATTACAAATCTGCAAGCATTAGATTTTAGATGAGATTAGATTACATAACAGTGACCACAGATAGGTACTGAATTACCAAGACCTTCCTACTTCATTACAAGCATACAATGTCATCAGATTTTTAGGAGAAGTTGGTTTTGGGTATGGGTTGTCACGGTAGGGGTTTTCTCAGTGTTTGTTTTGTTTGGGGGACAGTTTTTTCATTGTGATTTTTTTTTTTTTAATAGCCCCAAAAAGGCAAAAGAAAATACAAAATGAAGTTCTTTTAGACCTCTCTTACGACCACTGCCAAAAACATTCCTTCTGACCATCTGTTTTCTGAAAAGGGCTCCTCATATCTTTTGGTCCTTAGCTGTCACGGTTTTCTCCATTTGAGAAAGGATATGTGCCTGTGCCTGCACATGAGGCCTTTAATTTGGAAACCAGCACAAAAACTGTGTTTTATAAAAAGGCTTTTTTCTAAAGTTGCACAGAAAGCATTTCAGACCAGTTGCAATCACAGCTAAAGCCTCAGCATGTCAGTGCAAAGCAGCAGAGGAAGCTCCTCAGATAGGATTAATTACTGGCCATTGGTCTGCTTGAAACCATAATCTTTCTACCACTGTCTTGGGGGTTCTCCTTTACACCTCTCTGGCTTCAGACATCAGAGCTCTATGCAGCTGTCTCTAAATCACTCTTTCAGTGTGCTCAGCACATGAACACCTATATACAAAACCTGCTAACGTGGGGCCTGTTGGTAGCTCAGTGTGTTCTCTGTTTTCTCTCTCTGATGACCCAATGCTGACGATCACTCCTGCCAGGAATGGCCTGAGCTCACAAACAAGCTCAATGCCACAAGGCAGTGTAGCAAGACCTGCATTATTATTATGCCTGCCTGACGTGCCAGCACACGCATCAAACGGCTTCAAAGCATTTACTCATCTGTTTTACTGCGCCAGCTACTCAACCACAGCAGCAATGAGTACCTACCCAGAAGAGTAATCGTCTGCATCATGGCAAAACCCCACACCAGATGCAGAAACAGCTATAAAAGCAGGCAAAACGGGAACCAGAGGTTGGGCTCCTCCTGCCAAGAAGTAACTTGGGTGGATCAGCATGCCCCAAGGCCATTGTGCTTTTATGGACAAACCAGGCTGCTTTTATGAGCCCTTGCTAGTTGTACACAAGGAAACCAAACATGGGATCACAGAATCTTAAAATAACTTAGGCCAAAAGAGACCCCTGGAGCCATCTTGTCCCATCTATGCTCAAAACTGGGCTGACTTGGATTAGGTTAGGGCCACCTACAAGTCTCTAACACACCCTACTCTCTGCTGTGTCACAGACTCAGACACCAGGCATCACATCCACACGTACCCATGACGATATTTTGGATCACATCAACTACAACATCCATAACAAGCTGTTAAACAGAGGCGCAAAAAGAAGAAACTGCAAAGAGAAATAGCATGTTCAAACCAAATTCAGATCCATGCTTCCTTCTAACCTCAGCAGAAATACCTAATGTGGGTTCAATGCATACAATGCTATTAAAAACCAAACACACCCAAGGAACCCAGTGAGGTCTGTATTGTGCATTTTGGCCTTGCTGATACGTGTTTAGTCCACCAGAGCTGAGCAGATATGAAAGGAGAAGGGAAAGCATCTGTAAATGCCATACATTTAAACACAGCCAGCTGGATCCTATTGACAGTGCTCAAAAACCTCAGAGTATTTATCATGTCACACTCCCAGGATGGGGCCAAAGCACAAAGCCTGGGTTAGCAGTTTCTTTTTCATTTACTTGGCTTTAGCTGAGAGTTAGGAAACATCACTTCAAATAAGGAGGTTCTCCTTTGGTGAACTTTACCTGTTACTTGGAAATGTAGGAAAGGTAACAAACAGAAAGAACCTTCCCAGCCTCAGCTGCAGAGAGTGCATAAGACAGAAGTAGAATTTACTTGCTTCCATAACCATGGTAAACTGAGCATTCTGATCAGTTTAGTGATTCAATAACACTGTTTTCAGATAGTTTAGCCAACAAGTTTTATCTGCAAGTTTTTCTTCTCCCTAAAAAGCAGTGCTGCGAATTTACCAAAGGTAGAACAAGGCAAAGATACTGAACATGTGGATTTAAAAGTAAATTATTTCTCTAGAAATGACCACATGAAAACTCTTAGAATTTCCTTCTGCAGTTCATGACTTTTTAGTGGTCTGGATGACCTTGAGAGAAAAGGAAAATATTAAGAATCTGATCTGATTTTCCATTACATAAAGAGTAAATGACAGACAATCCCCTTCCATTTATTGTAGTGTCAATGGCACACTTCAGTGAGTACTCATTTCTTCAGGCTATCTAGTCTCTTCATGTATAAGCACGTAGAGGTGATGTAAGATGTTTAGACAATTTTCTTCAGTGTGCAAAAATGCTGTCATAATCACAGTGAAAAATAAGAAATAACTATTAATCTTAGAAGATAAACCTGTCTTGGGTCCTTGTATGACTCCTTTATCAAAATTCAACAAGGCTTAACAGATTTGAAAGTAATTTTGCCCTATGAGGTGAAGAAATATAAACTGTAGTAAGGGGCAGATCCAAACATTTTTGTGATCCCTACTGTCAAGAAGCCTTCACACTGATAGCAATTTTAAGCTTTTTGCCACAAAAAAAGTAATAGCAAAGTTCTTACAGTGCAGACACAGCTTGTGCTAAGGGTTTCTGAAGCCCAAAAGAAAGCAAAGTGGTAAAAACTACATAAAAAGATATTCTTCTGTTGGAAACAGAGACACACAAATATTCTGAAGTGACATCCCATTCAGGAGGGCTCACATATTTATACTAGATTTGTAGAACTCACTGAATCTTAACATTATCTTCAAACATCAGGCCATTCTTCCTGCATTGGTTTCTATGGATGAACATTGTCACACCTCTGACTGGACCACTCCAGAAACTGAAACTGAAGTTTTCCAGCTGAAAACTTGTGTCTTTTCTCTCATCTACAGGTGTCAGGTCCTGTCCATGTTTCACCTGCCAGGACTGGCAAGTTCTGCAGATTACAAAGGGTCTGCCTACACTCCTATTTGTTCTCACATAAATAAATTCTAACATTCCAAGTATTTGGTATCTTACCCTTTCAGGCTTTTCCAGAAAATTGATTGAAGTCCAGTTACCACTGTAAACCCACCTTTCCCTGAACAGTGTGGCAGAGGTACAAGGCAAAGGGACAATATTCAGATATGCACACGTCACCCAGGATACCTCAGTCTCAACTGTTGCATAAAAACAAACAACACACCCCACCCCAGCCTAAACCTCCCCTCAGAAAAAAA
>WAAE01009123.1:0-49539 GCA_013400495.1 Nicator chloris
CACACACACACACACAGACAGCCCCTGCTAGGAAGCTCTGCAGGGAGTTGGATGTGCAGCAGCTTCTTGTGATCTGGAAGTAGCTGGTTGGATTATCCATGAAATGTGCTTTATTACTTCAGTCACCAGCTCCAGCATGTTTTGTCGCTGTCTTCAGGATTTTTTTACCTCATTTGCCTAGTGTCCCAGAACTGTTTCCCATGCCTAAAACATTTGCTTCAGGAAATTGCCTTCCAAGAAGTTCCTCCTCGTTTAGTCTGTGCAAGAATCATGTCCAGACTCATCCCAATCCTTGCCTATATGTGAGTCTTGTGTGCTCACATCAGCAAGTGTGATGGCTTTTTCAAACAGTGCTGAATGATGCCATGGGGCAGAAAAAGACCAACGATTTTAAGACGTTTGCTCTTGGGGAAGGGATCTGTCTGGGCTTCTTAGGACTTCAGCACACTTCTAGCTTTTCAGAACCATGGATGTGTTAAATTTTATGGTGATACCCCTACTTTTTGAGTGGGGTATCTCATTCTCTGCATGGATCTCTAGTAGTTACTTTTGCTCCCTTGTGCATGAGAGATCAAAGTATTAAACTGCAAAGACAGCTGGCAGAGATTGTGTGCTGCAAAGCGTGGTGCTCTCTCCATGTCCAGCTTCCTGGTTTTTAATGTGGGGTGACTACTCTGCCTTGATGGATTTTGGTCATTGGACTTTGAGTCTTCATAGGAACTCTTGGGTATTTAAAAGGATTCTCTTAGAACGAGTATTCATGAATTTGGCTGACCAAGGAGCTGTTTAGATAGAGGCAGTTTAAGAGTTAAGTGTGCTCTACGCAGTTGTGCTGTTTCCATGTATCTCCTTCAAGCCTTTAACTCCATAGCAACCACATGTGCATCTCTGCCTCTTCCCCAGCCCTCCTCACAGCCTGATTAATGTGCGCCAAAGGCGGGATGTTATTGAGTGATAAATTCTGTAGAGTTGCTTCTTCTCATGTTTTGCTGTGACCCATTTACCCTCCTGGGATTAGAGCTGACCCTCAAATTATGCAACTCTGGTATTTCTGAGGATGTTTCCCCCTGCTCCTATCTCATCTTGTAGCCACGTCTGCTGTGGTTGTTTGTAGTCATTATCCTCAATAATGTGATTTTTTTTCCCAGGTAGTTTGCTGCAAGCAAAAAAAGTTATAAGTCTATTTTGACAAAAAGAAAGTTATTCATGTGCTCAATTTCTGTGTTTTTGAAAGGCAATGCATAGTTTAAGATATGCTTCTGAATTAATTACCTAGAGGAGGAACAAGTAGCAGGTAAATCTGTTTTTTCCCTGTTGCATTTTTTTCTCTATGTTTTTACTTAAATAGCAAGGTCTTTGCTTCTGTTCTGAATGAAACTGGTTTTGTTTGTGAAGTGTGGGTTGTTTGCTGAGGTATAGCTGAGTAACACTGACAATCTCCAAAGATTTCACCTTTAGGAATGAACAGGTTACTTGTGTGTACCTTCTTAAAAGACAATTAAAAGCTGATACCCTGAGCTGTGCTAGCTGATTGTGGTTGTTCTTTTACTCCCTTGCAAACAGGTAGCAAAACGTGTTACAGCAAAATACAAGTTAAACCAATTTTCTTGGCCATTGGGACTAGGCTATGAGTTTGCATATGGCCAATTACCTCTGCTCATCTGAGAAACAGTAATTTCTTATGTGTGGTAACTTAATTGTTCATAACTGGCCTGTCTGCACCCCGTGATTTCAAAGCACCAGATAGATGGAGGAGCTCAAATGGATCTTTAAACAGATGTGATCCAGACAGCCAGCAGTGCTTTTTGCAGATAGATGGCATGCCAGATCTATGCAGATGTACAATATTTTTTCATTATCTGCTTTGGACAGGATGGGGACAGAGAACACCAACTCTTGTAAGACTGCAAGACTCCACTTTATTTGCTGGAGACAACGTAATAAGCCAGCTGTCCTTTAGGGATTGCAAAAGAGCCAAGGAAACCTCATGGCATTTGTGGCCTTAAAAATAAAGCCACTGCAGGGTGAAACTGATTTTCTGCTCACCTATAGTAAATGGTCATGCTGGTGTTTTGTAGCCTCAGTCACAAGAAAAAACTCAAAGAATCCCTTTAGATGAAAAATTACCCCATACTGTGAGAATATTAGGGTTAATGGTACATATATTTACCTTGATGTCATTCTGCCTTAGGTGTTGGAAGTGACCACTGTGGCAAAGCAGAGCTGTGAGTTAAATGGACCCTTTTTCTGACTTAGAGTGGCCTTCCTTATGTTTCTGTGGCATTGTCACTGAAACTGCAGGAAAAACAAAAACTCTTCAACAACATTTTTAGTGTTAGAGAATCAAGGCATTACTTTATTCTAGCCAGGATGTGCAACAGAAATAATTTCATCCACACATTGCCCAGGTTGTGCAGAGAAAACCATTCCATTACACAAGATTTCTACTAGATTTTTCAGGTAATTATACAGTCAAAACCCATAGGAATTCATTGGTTCAATGTTCATTGGTCCCAAGTTACAAAGATCTCAGTATTTGGTTTCCTGTTGTTTATCAATCCTTTCGCCTCCAATGTTAATTAGGTTTTCATTCTCTTATATCTCTTTCCCCGGATGAGGGGTCATTGACCATGCCAGGGGTGAGGTTTAGAGCTGATGTTCATTGATGGTTGTTAGTGGTTATCTTTTGTGCATCTTCTGAGCTACTCCCAGTTTGTTAAGATGTTAAGTTCATCAGGCCTCAAATGGTGAAACAGTCCTTTGAGGAGAAACTTCAATTCCCCTCCCCCTGGGCAAAGGTGAACAAACCCCCTGACTGAACTTACATAAAAAGTTTTAAACTTGGTATCATTTCCAACACGACTAGTGAGATAATTTTTAAACAGCTGACATTCAGTGAATCAGATTCTTTCCTTTAAACAGCCATCCTTATGAGAGGCTCATGATCTATCCTCAACCCAGTCTTTTGCCTTAGTGGAATTCTTGCTCTGAGGAGAATCTGGACTTTTATATCATAGGATCTGAACAGGGTAGTGTTCCATGAGCAAGGCACAGTGGAGGCACATTGGAGAATAACACCTGCTTGTTGGTGGCTTGCTGGCTGGCCTGGCTGCTGTGCTTGGTGGCAGAATGCTGGAATGCCAGGGAAGGTCTTTCTGAGAACAGGATCTCTTAAAAGAGGATGCAGACAGGTTGAAGAAATCTCATACCTGATGGCTGTCGTCATCTGGATATTGGGACAGCATCAAGATCTGACAGCTGGAGCAAAAATTCCAAGTCAACTTGTGGTTCAAAACTAACTTCAGCTAAGAAAGGTTGTTGTGTGGAGCAGTGTAGAACCCTGTATTCAGTGTGCTGTTAGTGCCACTTCAGCCTGTGGCATGACAGTGCCTCATCTCCCTTGAGAAGCCATAACCAAGTGCAGAGCTTCCCCAAAACTGGCAAACCCGAAGGCTAGCACAAGGGGAGTGGGGACGTGCCCCAGGCCCTGCCAGAACAGGACGTGTTGAGACCTGGACAAGCAGAAAGTAAAAAAAAAATAAAGCAAAACTAAAATCTCAAACATATCAAATTTTAGGAAGTATTGGACACTCCTTTCTTTGCAGGTAGCAGGGGGTTTATGACATTAATTCTGTCACAAATTGGTGACTGCCTACAATTGTCTTGCATTTCTCTGTGACTGTTTGGATTCTACTACACCCACAGGGATCAAAGAGCTGCAAGAAAAGAAGACATTTAGCATCGACGAGTCTCAGAGATACCAGTTTAAACAGTTATGATTTTCTCTGCTCTGGAAGATAGTGGTATAGTTATGTTCTTGCTGATTCATTAAAATATTTCCTCAGAGGAAGACAATTTTCCCAATCTTTGATTTAGCAAGGGGTTTGGTTATGGAATCAAAGAGACTTCCAGGGTTATAGGATATGATCTTACAATGAGATTTGAGTGATTTAAGGAGTTACCATCCCTCGTCAGAATCAAGGTAAAGGATTTTTGCTGGAGCAACCTTGCCTTTAGTCAGCGTGAAGTCAAACAGGTTCTTGTGCTGGCTAATTAACATCTGTGTAATGTTTAGCCAACTTTGTGTTTTCCAAACTGATCTGCCAAACACTGGTGGTCTCCAAAGTACAGTAACTGCTTGTAGATCCCTGCTGATCATTTAAATGACTTTGTCAGTTTGATGTGGCTGCTTCTTGGTAACTTAGGGTGGCAGAGTTGAGAACAGTCCTTTGACTTCAAGTTTGGAAAGTGGTTTATTAGCTGAACATTAGGTGTGGGCAACAAATCGTGAGAGTGCTGTTCCTTCTGCAATGTGACAGCTGGGGCAGTAGTGTCCTTACTGCCTCTTCCTATGGACTACAACCTAAAATATGTTTGCAGTAAAATAAGAAAATAAGAAATTTGTTTTGTTTGGGGAGTTTGGTGACTGGGAATCCTAAAAGCTGGATTTTATTGTCTACTTTTATTACCGTTAAACTAACTGATGCTTTGAGGGAAGTTAGAAAACCTTAGTGTTACAGGAGGCATTCTGTTGCCACCTTGGGAGTGTTTGATATTTCATCTTCTCTTTATTTTTGGCTGTGAAGATGTCTGCATAAGAATGAGATATCTTGCTTATGAGTCTACCTACTTGCTCCAACTATGGCCAGCTTAATCTCAGATGTAAACAGCCTGAAGACTTGTTTCTTCAGGCTTTGTGAGAATAAACATGATTAATAAAGGGGAGATAAACATGAGATTAAAAATCTTTCCGGGGAATGTACTGATATCTTTTATGGTGCTGTTGATACTAATTTTGCAAAAGGGATATTTCTGTGTGAAAGTCTGAGCTGTGAGGAAACCTTGCCTTTAAGCTGCATGAGGACTTGCAGTACCTTCATTTCCCAGGTGGCACAGGGTTAGAGGTTGCACCGAGTTGATGTGACTCTCTCATGGCTTGGACACGCTTGGGCTTTGCTAAGTTAATGGAGATCCTGCCTGGAGAGCTGTGCATGTTGGAAGCCTTGATCGTTCAAGCTCTGAAGACTCAGCTGCATCGTGCACTTTGCATTGTGCCATACGACGCTTGATTTCTCCTGGCAGCTGGCCGAGCACCGGCAGCTTACGTTTCAGCAGAAGGCTTGCTGAATGAATGTGCTTCTGCAGAACACATTCAGTTGGTGTCTCTTCTGGGGGAAATCTGTCAGAAACTTCTGAGCAGCTGTAGTTGCAGCTTGCACGTGGGGTAGGGATTGCCTGGTGGTAGGAGTGGGTGAAAAGGAGGCAATCACATCTTATCTCTTCTGTGTTTTGATAATAGTGGTGGTTGAATCTCTAAGTGTTGAATTCCTCTGTGCCAAACCACTGATATTGACAGGAGCCTTGTTAACCTTGACACTTGGTGGAATTAATGATTTGTAGAAACTTAATGAGATGATTATTTGATGATCATTCAGTCCTGTAGATTGCTTGAGACTGACTGCTACAGCCAGGAGGTTCCCACTTGGCTGTTGTGTCCAAGAACATCTGATTCCCCTTTGCTTGCACTAGTGCGTTTAGGAGTGAGTGATGCTTACATGTGCTTTACTCAGCATTATGTGCTAAGACTGTCACCCTGTGGTTCTTTTGTTTCCTAAAGGGGACATGTCTTGTCCTATTTCCTAAGGTTCACACTCATCCCAGCTGTAATAAACTACAGAGGTTTTATTCTGATGAGCTGCCAACAAGAGGTATAACTGACATAACGATGGTTAATAGCAGCAAGAGATGGAAAATGGAGATGAAAATAAAATGCTTTCAGGAGCTTTTAGCAATTTTCTTGTGATCCTAATTGTTGATCGTGACTGCACAGAAATGTTTGCATGTACAGAGACACCTTTTGCTACATGGGGAAAAGTAGAAATGACCTGTCTGCATGGTGAATCAGGGAGGAAGGCCTCAATCCTGGAGGCTAACTTGAGATTCTTGTTTCCAGAGTCAGAAGGTGTTGGGTCAACTGGCTGTTGAAAGCTTGGCTGCTGTTTAAGCAACAGATCTGTACAGAGTTCTTTAGAGACATATCAAAATCCTTCCTAAGGAGAGGTGGACAAATTCAGAGTGACTGAAACTGTTGTTTACATTGCTTTTGGAGGTTGTTTGGTTTGTTGTTGTGGTTTGATTTTTTTTTAGCCTGGTACAAGACACACATGAATGTGCACATGCATACATATATGGAGTCCTTGGAACCCAGAGCCCTCTGCTTGGAATGATGGTGCAGATGCTAAAGCCCAAATGAAAAAGTAGTTCTGGGCACCCATTAGCCACCACCTAATCCTGTACCCTGTGCTTTATTGATTTTCTCCTTTGCTGGTGGTTGAGGGGAAGGGATTTTATGGAAGAGCTCAGTTCCTCCTCTGGGTCCCTGAAGCAGTGGGAGCGTAGCAACATATTCCTGGGCACGTAGCAACATATTCCTGGACACGTAGCAACATATTCCTGGGCACATGCTGGCTGGAGGCTTGAACTGGTGGTCCTTGCTTGCCTGGCTCTTCATTTACCCAGCTGAGTTACATTCTTTAGTTGCATTCTTTCTTTAGTTACCTTCACTTACCCAGCTGAGTTACATTCTTTAGAGTGGGGATGTGGCTGTGGATCTGTGTCATTCCTGACTGATGGAGTAATGGCAGAAAATGAGATCCCTGCAAGCACAGTTCACTTTTGTATTGTTGGTGAACCTTTTTGAGGAGGTGATGACTCCCTGCCCTGTCCCATTCTTCCGCAGCCCTTCATGCATGCTTCTGATTGCACACTCCAATCCTTGGGAAGATGGTAAGGCATGAGGGAAAGTGATTAATTTCCTGCTAGATGGGGAGGTTGTTTCTCCCAGAAAACTTTGTAAAGCCTTGCACCCTCTGACTCTCCACATGGTAGCCAAAGCTTTGAGGGAATGGACGCTTCCATTGGTGTGGATGGCATTGGACGAAGTCTTATACACTGAACCTGGAACAGGAGCAGCCAGGCACCCAAACTAGTTCATGAAGGTTTGTGAGCATTTGTTTCACTTGCTGTTGTGCTGTTACTCAGTCAGAAGCAGGTCTTGCCTCCTACTCACCTCCCTCCTTTGGAAAAAGAATAAATGCAAATGGATTTTGTCTTCTTGCTGCTCAGAGAAGTTGAATGTTTTGGTGATGAGACATCAGCCAAGTATGATCTTGGGACTTCTGATTTTTAAGCTGTATCATTTCAAAAAAGAAAGACACCTGTGGGAAGTGTTATGGTTTGCAATCCTCCTTACTGTGAAGTGGTTATAACTTTTTTCCTCTTTGTATTGTCCTGCAGTTGATTTTTGACCCAAGTAGAGAAGATTTTCTATGAAGTTTATTTTTTTTTTAACTTTTTTTTTTTCTCATTAAAAAGAAGCGTTTCTTCTGCAGGGCAGGAGGGACTTCAAAAGACTAGAATGGTAAATATACACTGATTTCACCAACTATTCATTATTCCCATGGGTTGGAGTTATTTGTTGCTTCTTACTTCTTTTTCTTAAATTCTTTGACCAATTCTACTAAAATTATTTTGGGGAAGAAAGTGTGAAGAAATGAAAGATTCTTTGAAATGCCATAACTTTTCTAGTGTGTGTTTTTTTTTGTGTGTGTGTGCATGTGTGATTTCTTTTCTTTGCCTGTGTGTGCATGTGTGATTTCTTTTCCTGTGTGTGCTTTATTTACGGTTGTTTTCTTAAAAATAATATTTAACAAAGGTGTTCTTTTGTATTCAGTTGTGGAGAACCACTTTAGTTTTTCAGGTCTGGAATAAGAACAAAATGTTTAGATCAAAAGGGCAGAGAAATGTTTGCTTTTGGTCAAAGAAATATGCTATTAGAAAGACGTTTGGAAGGAGATTATTGACAAAGCTCTAATATTTAGGTACTGAAATGTTTCTAAGTGCTTCCTGTGCTTACAGCTCCTCCCATTTATTGATAACTTGAACTTTCTCTAACCTTAGCTCTTCCAGCAGCTTGTCTTGCAGTACAGTCCATGTTGAATCCCTTTCAGAAGTCTTTCACATAAAACCTAGGTTTGGGCAAATATATTTGTAAAGCATTACAACAAAGAACCTGAAAGCAGAATGAATAGTGCTGTCCCATTTTCATTCCATTATATTTGGCAGCATCTCCAAGCCATATATTTACTAAGCTTCAGCAAAACTTGGATTATTTGAATCCAGTGTTTATCTGGGAGTTTTTTTGTCATGGGCTGGATGTAGTTCTGTTGGTTCCAAGGTGGTAACATGACAGTAATAGCATTTCCATCCCGCAGAATAGCGCATTCAGGAATATTACGATCAATTTCGTAGAAGGCTCCATGACAGGAACATTTCTTAAATGGAGAAGTTAAAAGATTGTAGCCACACTGTGATTCCATCTGACTGTCTGTTTATGTGCTGCCAGCTGAGGCTGTTGTGTTTGGCTGTGCAGCAGCCTGTTCCCATGGCCTCCCCTGGGCCAGCACTGCCAGGGAGCTGATCCATCAGGTGGGGCACTCAAAGACTCCAAGCTTGTCTGTGAAGTTTTCAGCTATCTTTTCCTCCCCCAGAATTCATCACCCATTTTATCAGGGCTGGCACAAGTTTTGCTGTAGGAATGAACAGCTGGGGGTGGTCAAATGACATATGACTACTGTTTCTGGCAGCAGCTTGGGTCTCTGCTGCATCAGAGTGGTTGCATAACCAGCCTTTGGTTTATTTCTGCATTGACCAGCCATTTGGGCTGTCTAGTTATGGTGTACTTGTATTTCAAAACTTATTCTCCCTGTCTGACTTTATAGATCTATGTAGCCTATAGAGGTAAACCTTTTTCAACCAAAGCATCTCTAGATGAGATTGCCCTGGTGTTCCCCACTGACTGAGGGCATGCTATGTCTCAAAAGGTAGCATTCTCCTAGTGCTAGGTAGCCAAGAGCTGATGGGAATGGAGAAATGAGAAAAACAAAACCATTCCTGACCCTTCAGGTCTCATTGGAGGCTGGAAGAATTGGAGTCTTTCAGGCCAAAATGCTGCTGCATTGTGTTCTGTGTTTATTTGAAGTTTGGAGCACTCATGAAAATTGTTTACAAGTCATTTTGAGGTCATTACTTGAATTTCTGGTCACCATGGGTAGTTTTTTTACATTACTCAGCCTGCCTGTCATGATCCAGCACAGACTGTAAGGAAAACTAGTAAAACACTCGGGAGTTTGAGGGTAACAATTTAGCAGCTGTGCTGGTCAGAGCTGGTTAAGTGCAGATCAGCTCTTTAGATTTCACTGAGTGTTGCTCTGGGTTTATGCAGCCACTGCTCGGTGGCTGCAGATTTGCTTCTGCTTCTACTTTTTTAACATGTGTGATGGGGCTGATGAGTTTCCTTTTGTTTTTTTAGGCCTTTTGAGGTATTCTTTGGCTTTCCCAGCCTCATGAGGATCTACTTCCCTACCTTTCTTGGGCAGGAGGGTTATATGACTAATGTTACTTTCGCTGGACTTGGAACCTAGACCTACTTAGAGCTGTATGGCTGTCAGGTGGGAAAGCTTAGTCCGAAAAGGTGTAAATAGTCTTCCCTTCTGTGTGTCAATAACTCTAAAGTCCTTTCCAGACTGACTAAATGTTCTGTATTTCAAGCAGCGCTGTGGAAACGGATCCATTTGGCATTATGCATTAGTTGGTCTATTAACAGACGTGGGCTATTGAATGCTGACTACATTTCCTACCCATGAATCATGGGGGCCTTTAGCTCGCTGCTTTGTTACTCATTTGGGATTTAAGGGTTGGTTATAAATATGGGGTCCTATACTAGATGGATTGCTGAGTCTCCTAGGAGATGGGTGCCAGTGCTGGCATGCAGAGAGAGATTACTTGAAAATATTTTTTTTACTTTCATCCTGCAGGGAGATGTTGCCCTGATTCTCATGTGGCTGCAGGCAGTCACAAAACCTAGGTGCTTTATCCTGAGACAGGTAGTATTCTTGGCAGAACTGGGGTCACTGACTGGAAGCTTTAGGAACTTAGTTAATTAAAACACTTCTTTTACAGACTGTTTGACATCAGACTGACTACCAATGAATGAACTGTGTAGCACTAAACATGACTAAAAATTGAAGAAAAAACACTGTACCTTCCTGCACACACATCCATCCTTCTATGCGCAGGTTGATAAAAACAGTACAAGAAAATAAAGGTCATAAGGGCACAATTGGAAGTCAGGCTTAATTTTGTTCAGCTGTGTTAACAAAACTGATTTTAATAATCTACTTCATGGTTTGGGTTTGTGTTTATTCTAAGAAGGCTTGGTCTAGGCAGGGTTAGATATAAAAAGGCTCAGAAATGTGGAATAGGGGGGTATGATGTTAAAATGCTTTGAGTGGCAAAGCTGTTTTAGGGGATTCCTGTGCTGTTTGAAATCCCCATCTCTGGGTGTTGTTCCTCTCAGCTGTGTTTATGTCACTGTTTGTGGGACTGTAGTTGTCACAAATTGGTGACAACCAAAAGCAAAACTTAAAAGGAGGGGAGGGTGAGTGGAACCTAAATCTGAACTTGATCCCAGGAATATCTGTGGGGATGGTAAGTTACCTTGAAGAGGGTGGAAGTGAACACAGTGGAAGTCTCTTGAGTGGGATTTGCAGCCAGAGAGATTTAAAGGTGTAATGGTGCCCTTATGCATCCCCAAAGCATTAGTGCTGCAGAGAAGTTGTGCTTCTGTCAGGAGTCAGTTTTACTGTGTGACCTGGAAGTGGGAAGAGAGAAATAGCAAATTTGTAGAAATCTCCTGTCGTTGTTGAAGCAATATATTCTGTTTGAACCTTCTGAAATACTGCACCTTGCTCTGAGGGAGGTGCTTGGGGCAGTTTTGGGCTCAGGTAGGCAGGAGGTTTGCAGGTTTGATACGAGGGCTGCAGGAGCCTCTGCCTTTTCTGTGCTGCTGGGACTGTCCTGGTACTTGCCTGTGGTGAGGCAGATGGAGGGATGTGAGCTTAAGGAGAAGAAGTGGTGATGTGACTTGGTGGCTGAGCAAAGCGTATGAGCAAAGGATTTTCTTAAATGGGCAGGAGATTGTTTTTTGTTTTTGTTTTTCTTCTCTCTCTGCAGACGTGTTGGGGGTGATTTCCCCTAATCATTAGGGAGGGACTGGGGATATGGGGTGTTTCAGCAGCCACAGGAGCAAAGGAAGGACTGGCTATGTTCTCTGAGCTGACAAAGTCCTTAGGCTTTCCCATCTCCTTTTTAATTAATAGTGAGTTTGAGGATGGGGTCAATAGGAATCAGCAATTCTGTTTTTCCAATGGTGTGGAGCCCTGGGAGGGATATGGATCTGTGTGAGTTTTCCCTGACAGGTCTGCAGTGGGGCTTCAGCCAAGGAGTGCTCAGGAAAGCGTCCTCAGTTGTTGAAGCTAAGGCAGCTTCATTTTTGTGGCACTAGATTTCTTTCTGGTATATCTTTCTGTATATCTCCAGAGTGTTGATATACGTTGCAGTAACTCTCATTAAAGTCAGAGACACCTTTAATAGAGATTCAGATTGCTCAGCTGTGACATATAAACTGCAACAGCAGCCCACAATAGATATGTTTATGTGACTAGAGCCATCTGACTAATTCATAGCAATTAACTTATTTTGTATATTGAACATGTTTTTCCACTTGCATGTTGTTCATTGGCAATTTGGGATTTTTTTCAGGTTTACTCATTCTTCAAAATTATCTCCTATGTATCTCCTGTGACTCATTCTTTGTCCATGGCTGACTCATGAACTCCTTCATACAAGCATTTTGTGTGCCAGTTAATCTGAATTAGCTTCATACGTCATTTAGCATTGGTTTGGTGTCCAGTTGGAAAAGTCCAAATGTTGGGTTTGAGGTCCTTGAGCAGAGGTCAGATCAATTGGATGGAACTGTGCTCTAATACCTGTATACATTTTCTCTTTCTGTGAACCTTTAGACAGAAGTGTGCTCATTGAAATTGTTTTAAGAAAGGTTACATCAAAAGATGCTGGAGTAAGACCAGGGCCAGATTGTAAGTTGTCTGGGGAGATAGGATAATAATGCTGAAATAAATCTTTAGCAGTCTGTTGTAGGTTTTCTGATGGCTCATCAAGATTGGTAAAAACTGTTCTTCAGCAACAGCTTTTTCAACCTTCCCTTTTGCTGCCTGAGCAGGATTGACTGTAGGCACAGGCATGGGATGGGATGCTGTTGAGTTACACTGCTCTTTTCACTTGGTACCTCTCATCTGAATCCTCTGTGCTGAATGATGTACATCCTCCCTCTGTGCTGCTGCTGAACTCTGGAAGGACAAGCACCAGTGTCAGCCAGAGCCAGGAGCTCCTCTGTCATCCTTCCTTCAGTGTGGGGTTATGCCTGTAGCAGAGAGCAGGAGTGGATGTGTGAGATCTTCTCATTTGCTCCTCACTCAGCCTGGCAGTCTGCTCTGAAGGAGGTGTGGCAGGTGTGCTGTCATCTGCAAATCCAGCACTGATTGGGTTTCACATCTTGGCACATTAATTTGAAAATTATTTCAGTCTGTGGATATGTCTGTGGGGCTAAGGAACATTTTATTTTTGCTGTCCTTTGGCAGAGGGGCAGAACAAGTAGCTCAGAGAAGGGAATGTGTAAGAGCCGCAGAAATTTTTCCAGCTCTTCTCTCCGTGCCCATTTATTCGTTTGTGGTCTGTTTAACTGATGCATAAACTGACTGTGGGACAGGTCACCCACACCTCAGCAATTACAGCATCCCAGCTGAAGAGTCTTTAATCAATACATTTGTGATTCTATTTGTGTCTGGTATTAGCAAAAATGTTTCTTGGCCTCTGACCCTGCTGAAGGTCTTACTGGGTTTGTGCCTTGTCACGGCCCTGCCTGGCAGAACCTTGCTGATGGATGTTTGGAAGGAATTGTGTCTTGTGAAGAGGGAGGTGGCTGATAATGGCTAAACCAACTGTATTAGTTAAAATGAAATCCTTCCTGCTTGCAAAGAGGTCTGAAATACTTTTATCAGTGTACTCTGGAATTGTAAGAGTGAGCCCATTTCCAAAATGACAGGCAGTGGAGATGGCTTAGCATGGAGAAAAGGCTCATCCTTACCATGTCTTACAGGCTGAGCTTGCCTGGATCTGCAAGTTGCTGCTGGTGGCTTGCATGTTTTCCCCTTCATCAGTCTCATCTGTCATGGATTCCTAATGCTGTGGGAGCAGTCTGGCAGGCAGAGGTTGGTTAAGCTATGTCAGAGCTTTTTATTATTGAAAGCACATTCAGTCTGTGGACGTTAGTTAAAGGTAAATTAGAATGCAATTGACATATGCATATAACATGCATATTAATTTTAAATGTGTTTATTGCAATTAGAACTATTAAAATGAATGCCAGAGGAAACAGGGAATGATTAACCTCACATAGGCTTTGTTGTAATTTGTTTAAAAAGTTCAAATTTAGAATGAGACAATCAAAATGTTGCTGGTTGATAAGGGGGGAAGAGAGAGGGGGATGTGTTTGAGCATAGTTTCCCAGTGAGTTCATACAGAGCCTTTGCCACTCTCCTCTGGCTTGCCTGGGTGACTCCTCCTCTGCTGTCTCTCTTGTTCCTGATTAAGGCTTTAGGTTCGGGTCTGAAAGGTTTGTGGTGCAGAAGGTCTCCTTCTTTGTGATACTCTCTGCCTCTGTCATTTGCTCAGTCTTTGGTCTTTTTTTTTAAAGGGTCTTTGTGGAGCTGGTGGGAGAAGCATCAGGAGTGTCCCACCAAGCCAAGCAGGGCATTGTGTTCAGAAGAACCCCAGAGGATGAAGTCCTCCCAGGTCATATGTGAAATTAGGGTCTCTGCAGGCAATACATGGCTGTGACCTCATGTGGCAGGGCAAGAGGAGGTTGAAATATTTGAAGCTTAGACTGTGTCTATTGGAATGGTTGATTGGAGTATTCTTCTGGAAGTGATAGAGTCATCTCTGGTATCCCAGTAATTACATGCCCAGACCTTGTGTTGCTTGTGTTAAAACTGTTTTCTCTCATGCAACTGGTGTTTCCTAGTGGGTGCTGTTCCAGGAAAATAGATATGTGAGGCTTCCAGAGATGTGCTGAACAGAGCTAGGGCTTAGCCAGTGGGTGAAGTCCTGGAAGAGGACCAGGAGACACTGGTGTGATTTCTGTCCCTGGGACTCTATTTGGACTGTGATGTTAACTATATCTTCTGCAAGCACCAAAAGGGGTTGTTTCATCCCTTCTGTACTCTGTGTGGTCTCACTTAACCCTAGGGGTTAGGCAAAGAACAGCCAAAGAACTGATGTAGAGATCTAGCAGAAACTTGCCTCAGACAAGTGCTGTGTGTGACTCACTGCATCCCTCCTCCTCTCTGCCAGCCTCTGCTGCCTACATAGATTCAGTTCTGCTGATGTATTCTCATCCTGCTAAACTGAATTCATGGTGGAGATTGTTCTAGTCCACCAGGTTAATAATAAATGCACTAATAAAGCTGGTCACCACTTTCAGCATTGTTACATAAGTAGAAATCTGTAAGTAGATCAGGTTTTGTTCCATGAACAAAGAACAGATATGAGAGTAGAAATTAAAGAGGCTGCATATTAGAGCCTTGGCTGATATGGAAAAGTAGGGTTGCAGTACAGCTGTGGTCCCTACTCTTTAAGTGACATAACTTTGATTCCTCCTTCTTTCATCAAGAGCTTCTTCTGGTTTCTATGAAGAGTGATTCTGTGTTTCTGGGTGTGCATGTCCTGTGCAGAGACCTAGTTGTGGGAGAATTGGGAGCTGCCTGTCTATGTTGATGTTATTATAGAGAGATCATAGTGGAGTGATACAGAAATGATTTTTTTTTTGTACAGATACACACCTGATCAAAAGCAGACAAAGTGCTTTTGGTACATGAGCTTGTGCCTCTGCAAAGTGCTGTGCACATGTGTGGACTGAGCCAGCTGTAGGGCTTTCTCTGCTGTACCCTTTCAGATAATGCAACCACATCCCAAATATAATGACCAGGCCTGTCCCCTTTCTCACCTCCATAAAAGCTGTGCCAGTCTCTGTGCAAAAGAAACTATGGGTAAGCATGCTTGTTTTTTCTGCTTAATTCTTCTGTCTGAAGGGTGACTGAAAGACAGCTTGGAAGAAGGGTGTATTTTCTTTCATGTGCCTGTTTGTTTTCAGGAATAGATCATAGCCCTTTAAAAACGATGGGAAAGTAATGAACAAATTGAGGGAAACCCTAAGAAACTATCCATAGACTGTATCTTGGGTAAAGGGCCTTGGACTCTCATCCTGCAGTTTAATTAATCCAAGATCTTGGTGTTTGGTGTTAGCTGGGGCTTCAGAAATGCTCTTTGTCTTCTCTACAGCCTGTTGAAAGGAAAAGGTTGATGTGTTGGACAAGAAATGTTTCGGCTAGCCCGTCTCTACAGATTTCGGAGGTAGACATGTTCTTCAGGGTTTGCCAACCTGATATCCCCTGTGATGGAGGCCAGAGGTTTACTCTGATTTCTGCCTTTGCTGCAGAATGGTTAAGCTTTATTTGTAGTCTAAAAGCAGTGACAGCATGTGGCTTCATTAGAGCCTGCTGTTCTTGATTACATGACGGCATGTCCCAGTCTCTGTTTTGGTCACAAGCTGTGATACCTTTGCTTTCCTTGAAGGCAGCTCGTTGGGAATACATTTTGCTTCCAGAACAGTGTAAACAATTTTGTGGCCAGCACTGTGGATGTATGAACTTAATGGCTGTCCTAGTTTTGGAAGACATTAATGTGTAATGGCCAGCCTTCCAGACATCATCCACTAATAATAACAATTCATGTAAGAAAAAAACAACATGTAGGAAATCCCTTTGATAATGACTGCATGATGCTGTTGTAAAACATCACTTTCTCAAATAACATTTGTCTGCTTGTTATCCATCATTTTCCTTCAGCATCCCAGCAGATAGGCTTTCTTCATCCTGGGGCTTCCTTGGCATATTCATTTTCCAGGGGAAAACTGAGGTCATTCAATACAAGACCTTTGAACCAATTTTTCAGAATCTGCTGAGGACACTGCCTATGAGTCGTGGGTAAGCAGCTGTAAATGTGCTGGCTTTTTGAGATTTTTGGGGAAGAGACAGTTGTAGGCGTGTGCTGTTCCTTTGCTGCATTAAGCTGCCTCAGCAGCTGTGGTTGAAGCTGTGGCATTTAGACCTGTGTAAATAGATGCATGTGTCCAGTTTTGAGACTTGTGTTCTGGTGCTTGAGGTTTAGGCTCTGACGGAGGTTCAACTGATTTAACTGGCAAGGCAACACTCTGTGTGCTTCAAAATGGTCGGTGTCTGGGTCAGGGCATGAACTATTATCCACAGACTGAGTGCTACAAAGAAACTAGGGAAGTATCTGTTGTTTTTTGAACATCAGCCTGTGTCTGGCACTTTCCCAAGGGGATAACTTTTTATGCTTATAGGATATACAAATCGTTTTTGCTACTTCCTTTTTTTTCTCTTTCAAATTTTATCTGAAGACATATAAGCTGATTTCAGCCATGCTTGACAAAAAGGTAGAGGCCTTGATGTTAGAAAGCCTTTTAAGTTTCAGTTTCTAAGGTGTCCAGAGAAGGGAGAGACACCTTTTGACTGGGATGGCAGCTCCTGTTATGCTGAGGGAATCCACACGGGGACCTCAGTGACTGGGGAACCACTGCACTGGGCAGCTGAGAAACAGTGGGCAGTAGGGAGCAGATCTTTGCCCTGCTCTTGGCTTCTTTCTTAGCACCTCGGGGTCAGTTCTTTGCTCTTACAGCTGGATGGTGGAAGCTGGTTTTGTTGGGAGCCTGAAGCTTGCAGATCTCTACCTGATTCACAGGAGTATTTTACAAGTCTGAATAGAAAAGAACCCAAGGCTGTGAGTGGAAAGCAGGCAAAACACAGCTTTGTGCTCAGGGGGTGACTGGCACAGGGCAGAAGGTGGGTGGTGAGAATCCCAAAGATGGGCTCTTCCAAGGAGCAGGCAGTGACAGCCCTGGCACACTCGCTGTGTGTCATGGGTTGAGCCTGTGATGGAGGTGTTGGAGCTGGGGTGTCTGCAGTGAAAGAATTCCTGCTGTTCAGGAGGTAGAGTGGCACAGCAGAGGGTGGAAGTGTTGGCTGCAGCCCCAGGAAGTGTCCATTGCTGGATTACAGATAACTTGGAATAGAGGACAAGGTGGTGGAGTGGGAGCTCTCTGTGCTTTGAAGAACAACACACGTCAACTTCCAGCCAGCTGTGGGCTTTATCTCACTGATGACTCACTGTGCTGCTAAAGAGGAGCTTGTAGTTTTAATCTTGGAGGCAGTGTGTTGTGTGATTCCTAATGACCAGTGCTGAACCTGGAAGTGAATCCTGGGATCTGCTTTGGCCAGATTCTTCTACTGGCATGGCTGGTAATTAGCCCAGAAATTACTGTTGAGGTGGCAGGAAAGGGAGAAGGATAATGATGTGACATCCAGACTCACAAGGTTGTCTGTTTTTGTAGCCATCCAGACAACACAACAATTGCTAATGTTCACTTTGAACATAAACCTGTTTTTTGTGGTTTAAAAGGGATATTGTCAGCTATTTATTTATTGCTTTTAATTTCTTTCTTGCTCTTTGCAATATACCCCAGAGGTTCTTGAATTACATTTCTTTCCCCACCAATTTTTTGTCCTATTCTATTTCACAAAAGACAGCAGGATTTTTTCTCCCTTTTTTTCTCTTTTCTTTCTTTTTTTCTTTCCCTCTTTTTGTCAGGTCTCATGTATAGTTTCTATTGGCAATTTAACCACTTCATTGTGCTACCCCTGAGGTAGCTGCATAGGAAATAAATTTTGACTAACTGAAAGGAACTATAAGAGAATATAATATTTTCCTTTCAAAATGAAAATGTACCGGAAATTTCTGGATCCTTGAAAGTGGCAGTGCATCAAGTCCTGTATATCTTTAATAAGCTGGACTATAGGCAAAAGAAAAATACCCTGCAATTTGGTCTGAAATTGTGTATTTAGCAAACAATGCCTTATATGATCTAAATAAGCAAGTGCTACGCCGTAGACTTAAAAATGAAGACTCTCCCATGCTTTGCGATTTTCATCAGTTATCAAAAGCATCAGTCCACGTTGTGGGCTTGCTGCTGGGTTCTTGTAATGAGAGCTGAGTAGGAGCTATAGAAATGTAAATGGAGCAATCTGAACCTGCATCTTTACTTTTCCTACTTCTGCAACTTCTGTAATGGGACTGAAGGGAAATAAATCAGCTTAAAAAAACCCCACCAAATATCCCATTTCACTGCTTTTCTGAAAGCTTGTATGTTGGATTTTGGTAAAAGCTAATTTTTCCACCAAATTTTAAACCCTTGGCGAGGATGAAGATGAGGCTTTGCAGTGGGAACAGGAGTAAGGAATCTTTATCTGTGACAGTGCTGATGGATGCTGTTATCAGTCTAGATAGTGAGTGCTGCCAGGGTGAGCAAATGATGCACTGATTTTAATACTTTATCCCAGTAGTCCAAAGAAAAAATACTTCATTCAGGAGGGAAAGGAGAGAAGGAGGCCCAGATTGAAATGCAAATGTGTTCACTGAGGGAAAGAAAAAATTGTGTTCAGCACTGAAAAGCCCTCTAACCTTTATGCATTTGCTTCTCTAGGCCTGGGCTTGGACATAGAGACAGTCCATGGCAGGAGAAGCTGAGTTTGTTAGAATGGAGCTACTTGGTGGTGGCTGGACTCCAGGCCAGGGCTGCCAGTCCTTTAGCTTTTTTGTTAGTCATTGCGTTTCCTTGGAAAAGGGCGAAGGAGATCCACGTGTAACACCAAGACTTCTTGTTGCAAGCAGAGTACATTGGAGGACAGAGAGGTGGCCCTGGTGACAGAATCACCTTCCTCTTTACCTGGGCAAAGATGCAGATTGCTACGCTGCTCCTTAGCATGCAAAGGTGAGACTGAAGCCAGGCTGGTGAGCACATCTTCTAATTGAATAAGGGTGGCATGTAACAAACCCTGCTCCTTATTGATAGGAAGAAGGTTTCAGTCTCTTTAAACTTCATTAAACTCTCTGTAGTAATTAACCACTGTGCAAAGTAGCATTCTCTGCAGAGCTGTTAGCACTGCTTGGCCATACCTTATTGATTAATCCAGCCCTAAAGTCAGGCTGCTGGAGAGAAACTGCTTGGAGAGAACATGCTTCTACTTTCTCGCTTGTTGGGAGGGGACCAGGCAATTTGTTTTTAAGGGAGCAGTATCTGGTTATTAGAGTTTCTTCCATGTTTTGCTTCTTGTCATGCCAGGAGACTGAAGCCAAGGAGTTTTTCCCACTGCCTTGAGTGACCAGGGCTGAATGTGACACTGGCTGTTTGGGACCAGCCTGAAGACGATATAATTTAGCTTTATTGCTGCAGGGGTGATGGATAAGCAAGAGACAAGTAAAAGGAATGGGGCAAATTGGATTCTTTAGTTGGCTTTTGGCCATCCTTGTATTAATTTTTTTATTGGAATCCATTTCTGTTCAAAAGACCTGAACAGTAAAAATGAGCACAGTCTTGGGAAGGAAAGGGTAATAGATGCACAGGAAAGGCAGTGATGGGGCCAAAGGGTATTTAGCTCAAACACCTTGGTTCCTAGATGCCTTTTCCATTGGTTTATGTTATATTTTGCTTTTCATCTACCTTTAGCATAGCCTGTCTATAGTCAAACATTAAAGCGAGCACAGCACCCTCTTATTCTGCAGATCCACTTTTCCAGTTGTGCCCTTGAGCCTCTTTCTTTTTGCCGTGGCAGTGCAATGTGTGCTCCTGTGAGCTCTGCAGAGCTAATATAGCTGTGGGAAGAAGATGGATTCTGCTCACCTCGTCTGTCACGGGCAGCGTTGTCACCCGGGCGCGATTGTGTGGTGGAGCCCTTTCCTGCACCGGTGGCCGCGGGAAGCCGGTCCCTGGCTGGTGAGGATACAGCGCTGGTGCCCTCTCCTGGAGAAGAAGCCTCTGCTAATCCCTGAGAGCATCCCCTGGCTCCTCCTAGTGACTCACGGCTTGGAAACTGAGGCATCACCGTGGGGGCCTGTGGTGGAGTATCGGAGGAATGAAGTGTGCAGTCCCATACCTTGTGACAGATACCAGATGCTTCAGGAAAATGCTTGCCATCGGTGTGATAACACACACTGCAGGGGAGTTTCTTCTTTACCCTGGCTTGTTTACAGGCCCAGGAGCGTGATGCTTTAGGTCTGTATGTCATGCCAGTAGCATAAAATGTTACCTGCCAGTAGCGTTTTAATGTGATGGGGAAGTTTTGTGTGGCTTTCTGGGGCTGTGCTGTGCTAGGAGACAGACCGTGTAGGATGTGAGCTAGGCTCTGTGCTCTGCTTTGGGGGTCAGAAGCTTGGGGCATGTAGAGATGAGATGTTTGCTTTTTTCTGTTCTCAGCAGCTAGAAAAGATGGTGGGAATTTGGCTGCCAAAAATTCTCTACATCAAATTACACCACTGAGAGGTGAAACTGAGGGGTAGTTTCCCCCCTTAGGAGCATACACCAAAGAAATGCAACCCCTATGTGGAAGTTGCTACCTCAGACCCCAGGTCTGTGTCCTGGTTTTTGTGGCTCCCTTTAAAAGGCCCCTTTTGCACTATCTGTGAAGTCTTTACAAGCCCAAGGACATGTAGCTTAAGGCAGTACACGCTGCCACACGCTGCCTCCTTGGCAGATAAATGCAGTGCATATGTTTGTAAAGAGGGTATGGCAGCGTTTCCAAGCTTCTCCTGGTGCTATAGGAAAGGCTGTGTGAGAGGCAGGTAAGGTGTTACTGAGTGCTAAGAAAGAACCAGTGCTGCATTATGGAAAACCAGCAAATGCAGGTTGAAGGAAGACATCAGCCTCCTGGCAAGGCCTGTATTCATTTCGTCTATTGGGATGCTGAATTTTTAAAACTTAAAACTCTCCAGTAACACTGAGTGTCTGTATTGCCAGCCAGCTGGCTCCAGTTGCTATCATACTCCCCTTGTTTGCAGGAAAACCGAGTTTCCAGGATCTGCTGAGCTTTGAAACATCAGCAGAGGCCAAAAAAATTTTGCTAGAGTGGGCATTGTGATAGACTGGGGCAATTTGACTATTGTAGTTCAAATTCTGCAGGTCTCTTGTCAAATACTTAGTTTTGTTAAGAAATTAGCTCCTTCCCCCCCCTCCCCCCCTTTTTTTTTCCTTATTTCTCTTATTTTTTTTAAACCCCCTTTTTTTCTCATCTAGAATTAGAACCTTTGATTTTCGCCCAGTTTTTGTGTGTATCTTTGTAAGGGTATATTTTATACATCTTGGATATTTTCTGTTTCAGAATAAATTTTATTCTCATCCTTTTGCTTTCAGGAGTGGCTGGAAAAGAAGAGCAAGTGGGAGGGACAGGGCTTCGAGGCATATTTTGTTTTAAATCACTGATTTCTAGAGAGATTTCCCCTGTCTTAAACTATGTTGGTGGAAAGTCATAGCAATCATTTACTCTCAGAGAAGTCTGACTCTTGGGACAAATCTCTGGAGTACATCTGAACTTCCTATATATTGAATTCTCCTTGCAGAATATTGATCCTGTTTTCTGGGTTACAAAAGAGAGATTTGGGCTTACGTGTTACATTTGCACTTTATTAAATCTTCTTAGTTAGGGCTTTATTTCATTTGTTCCAGAAGGAGCTGAGGAACCTTAATTTGAGTTACAAAGCCACGACAGCACCCAGAGAAACAGGTTTTTCTCTCATTAGGACCAGGTTGTTGGAACCAGAATTTTAAAGGTGGGAAGCAAACAGGGTCTGCTCTGACAATAGGACAAAGCAATGCCTGGAGAGGGCCACAGTTGTGCTGGAGCTCAGCATCTCCCAGAGGTCTCTGAGATATCCAGCATGACTCAGATGTGCAGCTGTGATTGAGCCACTGTAATATTAAATTTGGAAGACTTGCTTCCAGAAGAAAGCCTGGGATATAGGCATGTGACTTTGAGGTCTGGTCCACTCCCTCTTGTCAGGAGAGGCAATCCTGCCTGTGGAGTGAAGGTGGTTTCTGATATTATGATGTGTGTGTGCATGGGGAAGGAAATAACTTACACTGTCATCACTGGTTTTGATGATTTGTTTTCCTGTTTAGTGGTCTGTAGCCTGACCAATACAAACTTTTATGGCTTGGCCAGTCCAGTGCTGCTGTCAGTGTTGGCTTTCCAGCCTCATTCCAGCATCCTCCTGGCATTATGTAATCCCCAGCACAGGTAAGGAGATATCTTCACTGCTGTTGAATGCTTGAGAGCTGGTGTTGAATGCTTGAGCAAGTCTGTTCCCTTTTGCAAAACCAACCCCTGTCAATAATTTATAAGCACTAGGAAGATCTCATCTGGAAAACCATGTATAATTCTTGTCAGCCATGTTCAAGGAAGAGGAATTGAAAATGAAACAAGACAGGCAGAGATGGTCTAGTAAGATGACTGGGGAAAAGAGATCCCCTCTCATGAGTGGAGACTAAAAGCTTGTAAAACTGGTGGAAATGATGACAGAGATGGGAAGTGCCTGTTCTCTCTAAATGCGTTAAGGTCACAAATAGCAGGGACGAAGAAGGGCTAATGAAAACAGAGGGCAGTGTTGGTTCAGAAACAATCAGCACAGTTAACTCAGTGAATGAGCTGAAGGTAAAATGGAAAAAAAGGTTTCTGTGCAGAGCAATGAGGCTGGGTAATGGCCTTCTCAGAGGTACCAGGAAGGAAATGGAGTATTTTATTAATGAGGGGTAGTTGCTGATGATACTTGGAAGGTTTTGACACACAGGAGGTCCTTGCCATTAGTAAGTTTCTAGACAAAAGATGTGGGACACTATGTTGCTTTCTAGGCACCTTGGGATTTTTTTAGGATGAATTTACCTGGCAGTAGTCCAGTCCTCTAACAGTTTTCAGTTGATCATGCTGCTGCTGTGTGTAAACAGCAGCTTCATTACACTCTAGAACAAGTTGTATTTTAAGCTGTGGAAGGTGTAAGTTGTGCTTTTGGATAATCCTGTATGTCAGCTTTGAAGGTATTTTTGGGTGCACAGTATTCCTGGAAACTTAAGGAACGGGTTGTTGCTTCAGGAGATGGTGATGAAGATTGAAATAGAAGTACTTGTGGCAGTAGTAAAACTACTGAAAACTATCTCCCCTTCAGAAGAGAGTGATAATTGTAGAAACTTTCCTGGACATCCAGAAGGTGATTTGGGACACTTGCCTCTTCAGCCCACCTCTCTCTGGAAGAACCTTCTTGTCTTTCAATGAATAGGGCACAGTGTTTGCACTGGCTTTGGATAGGAGTGCAGGACTGCAGGTATCCTTTTCTTCTTTTCTTTGCAAGGAGCAGGTGGAAGATGACAAGTAAATTATGACATTATTATGCTTGCACTTTAATAGTTTGCAAGGAACTTGCAGGTAAGCGAAGCAACACATGAAATATTAACAGTTTCTCTTTGCTCTTATACAAAAGGTTGAAAGCTTCCAGAGCTGGAGTTCAGGCTACGTGAAGCATATGGAAATAGCACCTGCAGCTTTGCCTGAAGGGCTAACACTGACCTTTTTTTTGAGTGATAAATAAGGTTTGGTGGGTTTTTTGTTGTTTTGTTTAGTTTTTTTTCTTTTTTTTTTTTTCCTTTTATCTCAATTGGAAAAAAGAGATCTGGTTTCCACACACAAGATTCAGTCCCTTTGTCTATAGCAGATTACCTTCTAGATTCCTAACTTCTCTCCTTTATGGCTGCCCCCCTTGTTTGAGGGCAAAATTAGTTTTTGAAGCAAAATATTTCCCTTGTGCATTCTTTACTCCTGCCCCAGTTTATAGAAGGACCACACATAAAAGCAGTTTGCTATAAATGAATGGAGGAAAAGAAACATTAAAACATCTGTACTTTTACAACTGGTTATTTCCAAAAGGAAACTACCTTTCAGTATAATGCTGTAGATCTGTAAGCAAGAGGAATGCCCAGTGTGCTCCACAGGTGTTATATGCCCATATCTTGGCACTGTAGCCCCTGAGCTGTCAGTGGTGAGTTAAGCCAAGGAGCACTTTGTCCTGGCTTCCTGTTGCTGCTGTGTTTGCCTGGAATGCAACAAAGCCAGGGAGAATTACAGGTGTCTGATGCTACTTTCTCACCAGGTAACTAGAAAACTACTCAGGACTTTCCCTGGGAGCTGGAGACACATCACCTTTAGGAGAAGAGCTCAGTGCAAGGTTGTTCTTGAGCTGACTAGAGGGCCTAGAACTGAGAGGTGATGTTTACTGTCTCATCTGCCCAAGGTCAGGTGTGTGCTGAGTATCACATGAGATAGGTGCTGCTGTTGCTCCATCCATCCAGCCATCCATGCTTTGTACTCCTGGGATGGGATGTCAGAAGGGTTGCTTTTGAGTGGTGTGATCAGGGCTTGCTGACTCCCTGCTGTTCTTGTCCAAGTGTAGTGGGAGATCCTTTGGTACTTAAAGCTGTCCTTGCTGATACTGAAAGTTGTGGTTCAGTGTGGGTGTGAGATCCCAGAAGGTGAGTGGCTGTAGCCACAGTGTGCTGGCTGGCTCTAGCAGCCAGTTCTGTGTGTGAGCAGGTTTCTTCTGTGGGCTGAAATTCCCTGCCTGGAGAAGCAGCACTTCAAACACTCGTGCCTGTGGATGGGGACAGACAGTATTGGAGTATCTGCATTTACTGCTGAGGTCTGGATTTCTCCTACATAATTTTACTTGTACGTGCTGCATGTACATTATTTCTTCCTTTTTATCTGAGAATTTAACCCCAAGCTATTGTTTTTTGAATAATGTCTTATCCACATAATAATATATCCAGGTCTGATAGTGCCTTATTCACCGAGATAAAGCTGACTGTCCAGTTCTTGGTACCCCCATCTCTTGGCATTAGTAATGCTCTCTAGGGGATTCAACCACCCACCTACCCCTGTGCTCGGGGTGGTTAAAGGAGGTAATTGTGAAAATGTAACATTTGGAGGTGTAAGTAAGGGTTAGTCAGAATAGAATGAAGAGGAGGTGGTCAGACAGTAAATACATTCAGTCCGTGCAGCAGAGGAGAGAAGTGTCAGCAGAGAAGCAGTGACACAGAAACACTCTGTATCTGTGCAATTTTGCTTTGTGTGGCTTGTGTTTTTGCTGTGCTGGAGAGCAGAACAGTGACAGTGGCCATCACCAGTTGTTGAGCTGCTACTGGTGGATATGTCAAGGAAACTGCCATAGCCAGGAGTTGCAGAGGTTTGCAGATATTCCTCAGCACTTCAGATGTCAGCAGTTCTGGCATTTTATAATCCCACCTCCTTTATTAATCTCTGCTCCAAGTGTCTGATTTCTTTTTTCTTGTGTGCACGTGTGTGCTCTGTAGTGATGCTCCATCACACCTGCCCTGCAGATGACATTTGCAAAGTGTCAGCAATCCAGCAGCTTGGAAAGACCAGTCTGCTCTGTCGACTGTGGATCTCAGCACTTAAACGTCACTGCTGGAGCTTGCCCTGGAAGCCTGGCCTCAGAAGGGTTCCTTGAGCCCTGATAAAAGATAAGCCAAAGGAGAAGAATGATCTGTAGAGTAGTTGTAACAGGTAGAATCTGAAGCAAAGAGAAACCAACAGTTTTCTGAATAATAAGGGTCAACAGAAGGCAGTTTTAAAATGACAATTAATTTCATTTTATTCGTTTGTATGCTACAAAGGTCAAACCAGGAAGTTAAATTAAGTGTTTCAGCAGGGAAGAGAAGATATATTTTTATCAATAATGGACATGTTTTGTGGTGGCAGTTTCAGTTTTGAAAACAACTTCTATTTCTGATGATTATTTAGAAAACAAATCCATTTAAAAAGTGAGCAGAGTATGAAGCAATTAGGAAATAATTTAACTTGCTTTCACTTGTCATGAGCAAAAAATTAGTAGGCTCTGACAATTTAATGAAAAATATTTTTGTAGTGAAATTGAGTGTTAATTTTATTAAAGTTTTTTTTCCCTTCTCCCTTGCCTTCTTGCCTCCCACAGAACTAAAGGTACTTGAAGGACCTGTCAGGTAGTGCTGGCAAGACCCTTCCAGCTGTGATTCCAGTACAGGTTTTCAGGACTGTGACCCCAGTGAGATTTGCTCCCCAAAACTTTTGAACCCACTGGAATGAAGCTGACTCTCTTCTTGATCTTTTTACAGACTAGTTCTTCTGCAGTTTTGTTCTGCAGTTAGGATTTCTTCTGGAGCCTGGAATTTTGTGTAGTTTGGAGAAGGAGTAGAAGAGGTGGTATAGTTCAGCTGAGATGGATGTCTTCCGGCCTTGAGTTCTGGTTGGTTTCCCTAATTTCATGTGATAATGCATGGAAAAAGAAATAATTATTATGTCTACTGGCACCAGAGGTTGATAAAAATTGCAGTTCTGTCACCGTAATTTCATTCCTACAACCTGTAATTGTCCAGGTATGTGAATAATCCTCTGACAATAGGGCAGTCGCTTCACCTATGCATCTTTTTCCTCTGATTTAGCACCTGAAAAACAAGATACCTTTGCTTATGAATTTTGATGTCAATACTGAAGGTAAGAGAAGAAAATCTTCCTTCATTAACATTGGATGTGGACTATATCGTGCTCAATGCATCAGAATACTTAAGTGTGCTGAAGGATGAGGAAGTGTTGTGCCAAATCCCAGCTGCCATTCTCTGTGGTGGCATGCAGCAGGAGGAATGAGGGACAAGCTGCAGTGGTAGCTCTAGCTATGAAGTATGAGAAGAATGAGCTGGTGAACTTTTCCCATCCAAAGCTGCTGGACTGAGTTTTTCTTTTTTTTTTTTTTTTTTTTTTTTTTACTTTGAATGATCTTAAGAGACTCATTGAAAGGTGGGAGAGGAGATAAGGAGCTGTAGGAGGAAGGGGTCCAAGCTGTGCTCTAACAGATCACAGAAGGACCCTTGAATTCCAGCTGATCCCAGACTTGTGAGTGGTGGAGGGTGAGTGAGCTGGCTCCTGTTGCTGGACCTTGATGTCCTGCCTTTCTGCCACCCCTTCTCGAATTCTCATGGAAAATCACAGAGGGATTTGCTTCCTGCCCTCCTGCTGTACTGCTGGGTGGTGGATGGACCTGCTCCCTTCATCCCTCGTGATCTGCAGCTCTTACTGCATTTGTGTCACAGGCTGAGGTGGGGCAGTGGCACATCGGTGGAGGAGGGAACTGTCCAGCATGTGACAAGTGTCTGTCAGGAAGCACAAGGAGTCCTTTCAATGAGCACTGCTGAGTTTTAGGGCTTTTGTCAGCTGAGAATTTATAGTTGCAGGTGTAGCTCAATGCCTTGCTGTTCAGAGCTTTTATCACAGGAAGATACTAGGAGAACTGGACTCTAAGGTCAGGACAGTCTGGCTTTTCCTGCGAAGGGCTGATGCTTGCACAGATTTCTGGTATGAGAACAGCTGGTCCTTCCAGGAGAAGGAATCTCTTTTGTGTCTAATTCTCCTGGTAGATTCAGTTTTGGTCTGTGTATAAAGGGCCAGATAGAACCTGCTGGTGGTATGGAGAGTTTTTCCACTTGCTGATTACTATCTACATTTTCTTACCACCAAAGGCAAGTGCTCCAAGAAAGCCCTGTGACTGCTGTATCTGTGTCTGCTGAGCTAATATTGAAGATCCATCATTCCCTCCTTCCATCCCTTTTTGTTTGCATCTAAATATTTTTCTGGGGGCAGAATGAATTTGTCATTGTTATTAAGCAGTGGATATAATCTTAATTCAGACTCATGCCCTGAGGTGTTTTCTTTGCATAATTGGAAGTTCTTGGAGCGATGAATGCATGGCTGTTTCTCTGTGGATATTAGCAGGTTGTGTGTGGTGAAGATTGGAGGGTGGAGGAGGTTGAGCAATGAGTGAGTCTGGCTGTCTTGGTGGCAGTGAGCAAATAGAATCAGAATAGGTGATTTTAAGGTGAGAGCAACCTCACACTGCCATTTTTTTGTAGTCTGTCATGCCAGCCGATTTAACTGCAGCATTCCTTTTTCCTCTGCACCTTTTCCAGCTTCATTTTCTCACATTGTTAGCAGGGAGATGGGCAGCACAAGCCCCCATGTGCCCCAGCAGTGTGGTCATGGTGAAACGGTGGCAGTTTATTCCCTTTGTGAGCAATACACAAATCTAGAAGCTTCTTGATTAGGATCTGTCCACGTGCTAAGGCTGGCCTAGACTGGGGCAGGTGTTTGCTTGTGTCCTGGCTGCAGTGTGTTACTCAGTGTTTTTCTGGCTTTGTGGTTGCACAGTCCTTTGCTCATCTCACAGTGGGCTTTCACCCTTCCACTGTACCAGTGGGTCAAGAATGGATATCTCTCTTTTACCAGGAACCAGGTCATGTTCAGTGACTCTCTGGGGTCAGACTGAGGGTTTGGTCTGGAACTGAAAACTGGGCTCTCAAAAAGAGTGGGCTGAGAGTCATTAATTATTTTCCTCATATTCATGTCTAAACTTGCTTGAAAATACCTTTCAATGTCTCTATTTCCCTAGTAGCACTAAAAATATGGTAGCCTGACTCCTGCCTTAAGCCTCCTCTCTGTAGGTGTCCAAAGCCAGCTATTATGTGTCAGGATCACTGGGTTATAAATGAGGAGACTGACAAAAATATTTTGTGTCATACTGGTATTTGCACAGATCAGTGAAAAATCAGAAGTGGGGTGAGCTGTCAGGTTTCCTGATCTCAAAGCTATGGAAAAGGGCATCTAGGGAGATGAGGTAGGGCAAATTTCCTTGAAACTCCCCTAGGTAAACATCTCTATCATTCTCTTAGGTTCTTCTAAATGCATGTTTTGTTGCAGGGAGAATTGTGTCAGTAATACACCAGCTCTTTGCATGAGGACATTTCCATGACGTCTGACTTAAGGGCTTTGGCATTGACCATTTTACCTTGATCGCTGCTTTTAGCTTGAGCAAAAACAAAGAGCATCCTTGGGCTTGTCCTCTTAGCTGTGTTGCAGTCTGTCCTCTGCTTTTTCTGCAGCTGGAAGCACGCTTTCCCCAGTAGCATATTTGTCACTAATTAACATGATAGCAGGAGAGCACAGGGTCCCCTCATTGAGGAAAACCAGCTGATTTTGTGTGACAGCTGTCTAATGTAGCCTGAGCTGATTTTGTACCCATGGACAAGGTGTTTGTTAGCAAGAGGTGACTTCCTTGCTGCAGTGTGCAAGCACTCCACAAATGAGCAGTCCTTAGGAGCCTTGCAAGGCAGGGAAAGTATTTCAAAGCTTACCAATATCTTGGCAAATTAAACTAGGAAAACTGTGCCAGATTGTATCTCTTTTACAGGTACATGAGAGAGGGATATGTACAGTCTTGGCTGACCTGTACTGGGGCTCAAGGCTGGCAATGAGTGAGGACAGAAGTTGAGGAGCACTGACTGAGCTGTGTCAGGAGCTGACCCAGAGAACAGCAGAGGGCAACACACAGCTTCAGGAGGAAGGGGATGTGCCTGTCTTTTGGCTAGTGTTATTAGTTTTCCAATGTATTAAATGATTTACTCAACTACATTTTTCCCCCTTTATTTTTTTTTAAAGAACAAATTAATTGCTTTATTTCCCTTTGCCTAGCTCTTCTGTTGCATTGGGGCACAGCAGGGAAGTTGAAAATCCCTGTCTGTTGGCTATTCCTAGGGAATTAAGGACCTGAACAGCAGCTAATCAGTTTTAGCTGTAGTTTTCAATATTCTGTGAGTTAATGTTGATAATAGATTGTTGTCCCTATTAAAACAAAAAAATTATCAAAGCGTGTTTGAAGTGCCCTTAGGTAATTCTGCATGCATTTGTTGGAGAGCAGCTAGGAAAACAAAATTTGACCTTCTGCAGAACAGAATCATGTTACTGAGATGGATGGAGACAGTGGGAGAGTAGCAAGTAAAAGTTGATGTTAATAAGTTGTGGCAGAGATTTGGCTGTACTGGATCATTTTACCTGTTAAATGCACTCTCCTGCTTATGGCACTGAGCAATAAATGGGTGTTATGTTTGAGTCATATAATCGTCTAGTGATGTCCAGAGGCAAAGAAGTAGATATTTTTCTGACCCTGAAGGCAGTTAACTTGCATTGTGAAGCATGGGATTTGATTACTGTTATCTTAGCTGCTGCAATTATTGACAGTAAAATTAACCAGTTCTTTTAAAAGCCTAAACTTGTTCTGAATATGCTGACTATTTAATAGGGTCAGTTTTCACTGGTGTGTGAGGTATATTTGCTGCAGTTACATGAGCAAAACTGGCTGATTGCATATGACAGAAGACCATCAGATTAAAACATTTGCTCAAAACCATTTGCTGGTACACTTGGCATGGTGTGTGCTGTGATACTGGCTTGCCCACGGGTGGTAAAGTTGCTTTGTAAAATCAAGCTCTCCCAATTTAGCGTAGGAGTACAGATATCAAAGTTGAGCAGTTCCTGCTTTGATTCTGTGTGTTAAACTGGGTTAAAGCTAATTATTTTCTGAGATGGTGCAGAGGAACTGCTAGATTAAAACAGGAGAAAGTGATGGCAATTAGGAGAGGGTGACTTGTGTTTTGAAGTCAACAGTGACTTTGAATGCTGAAGATTTCCTCTTTTGGATCCAATATCTAGACTGTGGTTTACAGCATGTGTCTTTGCTGTGGTCTTAACACACAAAAATCTACCTGAAGTCCTATGTATTATGATGAACTCTGTGCTTACTGTGTGTATCTTGTGGCACTTATGTCCCATTTGTCACTCCTTTAAATTCCAAATATAAGGACTATGTGTTCCTTGGCTGGCCTTAATATCATGTCAGCAGACATGAAATGTGCCACAGTTGTTAGCAGAGGGTTTTTGGTACAGTCAGGCTTCAACACAGACAATTGTTTGTGCCGTATCAACCCGAAAAAGGAAGCCTCAGTCAGGTGGCATGGTCATCTTTGCTCTATCTTTTTTCTAACTTTTTTTAAAGTCTAAGCTTTTAGACTGCAAACATTTGTGGAACTGCATCTTTCCACCTCAAGAGAAGGAGAAACAGGAGACAAAGAGATTGCTGATCTTAAAGTGGGTGGACAAAGTTAAATATAGTGTTGAATTGTCTAGAGAGTGTGTCAATTTGAGTTTGCTGAGGACTGTGAAGTCTGTGCTGTTGGGGTGCTTTTGGGGTGTAACACTAGCACCAGGTATCAGAATAACCTGCTTGTCTGCTCAGAATTGTTATAAATGGTAAGAGCTGCTCAGTCTGAGTTGCATTATTTGGAGAGGAACTGCAATGCAAGTGATGAAGAGGAGGGATCAGCTTTTTATTGGGTTTCAGGACTGGTTTCATTAAGGAGAGATAAAGAAGATTATCCTCTAAAACCTGGTTTTGCCAAGACTTCCTCTGTGCCACAGAGCAAGACATTAGGCTCACACCTTCAAGGGGAAGATTTAGGTGCCTGATGCCAGCTTAATTTCAGTGCCTGCCAAGTGCTTGAATAGGATTTGGAGCTGTGTGAACCTGGTGTCTCAGGCCCAGGGAAGTTGCTTAGTGTAAAGCAGAGGTGGCTTGCAAAGAAGCTGCAATTATTTGTGAAAACACCTTTGTTGTATGATTCTAGAATAAGGTTTTTGTCCTTTGGGGTGTTGCCACACTTATTTAAGATTGGATTTTGTGCACTGGCTTTCCCTTGCAGAGTCTGGGGTCTCTTATAAGCTTAGCTATCAACTTGTAAAATAGGGATTGTCCATAATTTTTTTCAGGTTTTAGGATCTTCTGGGGGCGGTGTTCGGCAATGTTTTTAGCAAAAGACCTGACAGTCCAGAAGTTTTATCTTATCTGGGTTTTGAAGTGCTATTTTTGTATGAGTAATTGCTCACCAAGATACAGCCCAGAATCCATGCTCTTGTGCTGAGTTACTTAGCTTTGATCACACAAGGGGGGCCAATTGCTGCAAAGCACTTTCCTCCACTCCCTCTTGCTGTGTTCTGGAGCATCAGGCTGTTTGCTTGGTGTAGGCAAATCCAGCACTCAGAAGAAATAAATGAAATGGCCTAGATACTGTGAGAGTCTTTAAACTTAATATCCAAAAGGGAGTTGAAAGTCTGAGTCTCTGCAAACCCTTTGTAGTTAACTTTCTAGATCTTCTGCTCCTTAGCAAAAATGCTGCAGATTGAACTGCCAAGACCAGCAAGTATTTTTCCTTGCATTAGCTTCTCTGGGGAGAATGGCTTGCTGGACTCTATTCAAGCTGGTGCTGGAGACTCGAGAGCAGCTGAGGTTTGCAAGTCTTGGATTCTGAACTGTCTTCTGTCTTCAGAGGTAGCATTATTGTTAAGGGTATAGAACATTAAAATGCACAGTGAAGGTGTGATGCTGCTGGACAATTCCAAGCTGCAGCTGATGCACTGGCTGTTAGTAGATGCTTACTCTGCTAGCAGAGTTCTTGAGGCTGTATTTGTGGCATTGCGACAAAAGTCTGTGAGCATTATTAATAGTCAACGTTTCTGGGGAGAGGAGTGAACAAATGCCTTCTGCAGACAACTGGGGAACACTCAGCACCTGCTTGGCAGCTTCCAGAGTTGGATCCTGCGTTCAGAGGACACTCTGCTCAGAAAATATTCTCCCTGTTAATAAACAAAAAAGATGATTTGACAAGTCATAGCACAGAAATACATCTTCCACCTTAATCAGGAGGCCTGGCACAGCCTGTGTTGGCGGCTGGCACCAGAAAGGGTTGGTAGAATTAACTACAATGGATGCATCTGGGAAGCTGAATGGCTTGATGATTTGAAGATGTGTGTTGATGAGGTACTGAGGGATGTGGGGTGAAACCCACTGCGACCAAACACCTGGCAACTGTATTGGCGAAGAATTCAGAAGTTATCCTGCGGGATGCAAGAGATGTGAGTTCAGGTCCTGGCTTAGCTGCTGACTTGCCATGTGATTTAGGGCAGGAATTCAAAAGGGACTTGGCATCTACAGAAGAGTAGCAGGAAGCAATTTCAGTCCTCTGAGGCTCTATCATGTGGGTTTCTGAATACTTCACCTCCTCACTCTAAACCAGGAATGAACATGCTTTTTGGGATACAGGGAAAAGTTGAGAACAAGTTTATTTATATATAGGAGGAATCCAGATACAATGATGACAAAAAGTAATGAAATGCCCAAATCAGTGTTCTCGGACAGATCAGGCATTCCTCCTTCAGTCAGAGTAGGAATGACTGGTGTTTCAAGTATTGGATACCAACTTTGCAGGAGGCAGATGTGAAACAGATGTGCATACACATGTGTAAATAGACCTTGCTTAAGCAGTTACTTATCTGCACACATAGGTCTAATTTTCCACTAATAAACTCTAAAAGGGCAACTCCCAGTTACTGTTCTTCTGGGCTTTAAATATTTGTCACATCATCTGAAATGCATCAGGTTTGTAGGACATTCTGTTAGCATTTGGTGCTTTTCATGTCATCTCTTTCATTTCAATGGTTTGAAACCACTTAATAATAAAAAACCCTTTTCAAGTTTTTTTCCTTTTTTCAAGTCCACGCTTCGTCTCACATTTTGCCTATCAGCACCCCACCACTGCCCTTCTGTTGAGAAACCTGTGTAGATTCATCTATGTTGAGACATGGCATGAAGTACTTTATGTGGATGGTTCCATGGCCTAATGACTCTGGGCTGGAAGAGCTCTTTAGGTCAGCCCTTAAAATGATGTATTAGAGCATTCTAGAAAAACCCCAAACCAGTCCAAACCCTGAACTTACTCATGCAGTATGACCTGTATAATTTATTGGTGGCTCCACATTTGAGAAAGTTATTGTTCACCCTGGTGGTACAGAAACGGTGTCCTGAAGATCTATTATCCTTTAAGACTTCAGATGTTAGTTTCTTTTGGAGAGCTGGTGACTTAGAGAAGAGCTCCTGTCACAACAAACACAAAAAAAGACAGATGTTTCTTCTGTTATTTTTCCACTGAACCCAAAGACAAATTTAGTCTGGGATAATAGATCTAGATCTGCATTTTGTCTGCTTTGTATAATTCCCTCTCCTTGTACCTGATGGTCTTTAAAGTATTCCTTTGGCTCCTCCCAGATCTGATTATTATAATTTTTAATTATTGATGAAGTAATGATTATTGTAATTTAGTTTGGTCTTTTTGTATTCCGTCTCTTCAAGTAGCTGAGTTTGTGTTCAGAAGGATTGTATTGTAAGAAGAACTTACTCCATCCACCGGCATAAGCAGCTGTCTCTGGATTGGAAAGCAGTGACTTATATACCCCCACCAGTGAACAGCTATCCATAGTGTCTAGAGAGCCCAGAAAAAAGTTTTAGCTGTTTGCATTTTGATTAGATCTAGTCAAACTTCCCATTTTGAGAATGGGAACCCTATCTACAAACACCCTCATCTACAATCTTTGACTACAGACTTTCTGGGAATTTTGTGACTCAGTTCTCCTCCATTAACTAGAAGGGCAAAGGTATCTAAAGACTGTGCTGAGGCTCTCTTAAGAATAGCTGGTATCTTTTTCTGACGGGATTTATTGTTCCAGTAAATGGGATGAAGCTGATGTTGTAGACCAAAAAAGCATGCTTACTGCAGGCTGTGGCTGTCTGGGAATTTTGCAAGGGGTCATACAAAGAGTGTAGTTTCCAGAGGTGTTCTGCTTCACCCCTGCTGACCTGCTGCCACACTGAATCAGTGCTGCTGTTCTGGGGGCACGACACTCTGCTTTATGGTGGTCTCTGGAAGGCAAAAATGTAAACAATCATAAGCCCTGTGCTGTTATAATCCATGTATTAAAACCATGCTGAAGACCACTTTATAGTTCTCATCACAGCAGAATCAAGGCCCCTAATTCTCCCTTGGAGTAGAAGTAAACAACTTTAGGCCTCGTGAGCATTAAATGTCTTTTGGACAGATGAGCTAATTTTTGTTGTGGCAGAGCACTGCATGACCCAGTTTCAAGGGATGTAAATTGTTCATGTCTCCTGGCACTAGCAAATAATGCAGAGTTGGACCTCTTCTTGGGCTGGCTTTCTGATATTAATGAGCCCCATTTGTTTTTTCCCGAGTGGCAGCGGAATGAGAACACATGCCTTAATTGTGTCTAGGTGTGAAAGATGCTACCTTGTTCTTTTAGGAGCATGAAAGAAGTAAACCCCTTCCACTCTTCTCATTGAGGACACTAAGCAGCATCAAGCATGGAAAGTTGTTGAGTTTTGGAAGTCAGTTTTGGACTCCTATGTTGACTGCTATGGCACAGATCTTCCACAGCAATCTTTGCTCTGGGGCTGAATGCATAGATGGTTTTACCAGAGATATGTGGGTGGAAAAAATGGCTGTGGCAGTGCCTCAGCTCATTGTGGAATAAAAGATCTGGGTCTACATAAGAGCACCTAATTTAGGATGTTGAAGTGTTGTGTGGCACAGCATTGAGAAGATGAAGCTTGTCCAGAGCTTAGAGCCTTTCTTGGGGTTAAGGTTTTGTTCACTGATAGTTTCAGGGAAAATAAGCCTCTGTTTTGCTTAATATTAGTCTCTCTTCTGGTTGACAGCAGTGAGGGCTGTGAAGTCAGGAGAGAGCATCCTCCATTCTGGCTGTGCATTTTATAGATTTTTATGCATTTTGTAGTAAAGGCAAATTGAGCAGTCTGCTGCCCCAAGCCCTGTTTTTTGGGTTGCAGAGAGATGTGTCACTTCCATGGTCACAGTCAGTTTGGGCTTGCAATTCTGTTGGTAATGTGGGATTACCAATTGCTTGTTCCTTCAGATCAACAAACTTTATAAGATTGGCTGGCACAGATCTTTGGTAACCACCTCTAAGTCTCTCTGGTTTTATTTTGCTGAAGTAACACTGGCTTATATGAGTTGACAGGTGGCTGCATATGGGAGGAAAGGTTTGCTGGAGCAGCTGTGTGTGTGTGTGAAACTCCAGTACTGCCACTCTTGAGCAGTAAAATGGTTGAGAATCCTAACCTTACCCCCTCATGAGTGGGTCTTGCACTTACACAGCTCTTCTTGCACTTGAAATATTTACTGGGAAATTCTACATTCTTCTACCTCTTCCCTGGGCACACACACCCCCACGCTTGACCTAGACAAGAGCATGTTCAGGAACAGCAAGTTCCTCCATGAAAAGGAAAAATGAATAGTGCAATAAGTGAGTCACCTTATTGTTAGGACACTGAATTATTTAACTCCATGCACATCATTAACATATCATTGACCACAGCAGAGTTTGACAGGTATATTAACTTCATTCTGTTTGCTTGTAAGAGAACAGATTGGTCAGCTTCATATGGCAGGATGAAAGGCCTCAGAAACTCAGTAAGATATGAAACATTAAGGAGAATTGGACATTAAGGTAGAGTTCAGGCTGAGTTTTCTTACAAGTAGAAGTAATAAAATACACTTTTATTATCTTAATGACCATAGCATGGCTTGAATTGCAAAGGTCACTCTGAGATCTAGAGGAAGAAAGAAAAGAGTATGATCAAGAGAACAACTCTTTTTATCTTCTTTGCCATTATCTACAACCAAGGTTACATTCTTCTTGTGCCAAATGGTGATAGCACCAGGCAGGTCTGCAGTGGGATTTAGCTGTATTGCTTTGTACATGTAGCTTTAGTAGATTGTGAGACAGTTAAATTTGTGTGCTAAAAGATGTGGTTTTCAGGGTGGTGAGTGTCCACAGTTCCAGCTGGCAACAATGGAGGGCATCCAACAGATCTAGTGTGGACTCTTCCATGCACAAAGAGAATTTGTGCTCTGATTCAGGGTAGCATCTCTCCTTGATGTTGTGCAGAAGGATTAGGAGCCAGTAGCCTTTCCATAATGGTTGCATCCTAGTTGTGGTGTCAGGAACACCTACAACTAATGATGGTGTCCTTCTGTTTTAGAACTGCTTAGAGATCTTTTCTGACCATTGTATCCTGGTGTTTTGGGTTCCTTGGCACACAGGATGGCATTTCACCTGCCTTTCACAGGTTGAAGTACTAGAAAAAGGAAGGAGGGTGACATCCAGTGCTGCAGATAGATCCAGGGCTTTTTGGGATCTTCTGCAGATCTGAGACACATCTTTAAAGTCATCCTTGGCAATGTGGCTGAAGAACAGCTGGAAGTTTGACTTTTCTATTTTTTCACCAGCTCCCATGGTCCTTAGTGTGTTAATAGCTGGAGCAATCCTCTTTTGGCATAGGGGGTGTGAACTGCCGTCATTAGAGCAGCTTAGGAATTCACTGGTGAGCTTTGTGTTGAATGCTATTTCCAGGGCCTGGTCTGTTCATTCCTTCTGGATTTTCAATCTACCTGTCAGCTCCTTATTCATTATTTGTAGCTTTCTGTTCTCCAAATGTTGACCTTTTCTAAAAGAAGAGTGTAGGAAGAGAGCTGGCTTTCCTAAGAAGTGAGTTGTACAAAGAGAAGTAAAATACAGTAAGGAAGGGAGAAAGAAAGAAAGGGGAGGGGGGAATGGACAGAAATCCATTTTTGATCATGGTAGTGGGAGAAGTCAAGAAGCAGTGCTGCAAGCCTGGATTAAGTAAGAAACCAGCCCATATTGTGTTTACAGTAGGCAAATACTAAGGTTATTACATTAGTTGAACTGGCAAGAGAGCTACCCTTGTTATTAATCTAATATTGCAGTGGCTGGAATTCAGGTAATTGTGCCTGTGGCAGACACTTCTAAAAGTTCATGCCTGACTAATACTTTTGGGGGACAAAACCTGACAAGAAATGAATTACCTTAGATACAACATTCACTTAATAGTCAAGGTCCTCTACATCCATCATTTGGCACAAAAGTTGTGTTCCTGAATCTGACTATGTGCTTGAGCTCTCTCATTTTATGTGCATTTTTATTCACTTGCCCACATAACAAATATACATCTTCCTAGCCTTTATGATTACACAGAAAATGTCAGAATAGGAACTGAAGCATTAGCTGTCTCCCCAGGAGTTCAGGCAGCCGGAATGAATAATTTTCAGAGGTTTGAACAAGCTTGTTCATTAAGTGAGGTGTTAACCCTGAAATTTGCAGATGACCAATTAAGAACCCATAATGATTCACAAGTGACAGTTTCAGCAAAAACACCCAGATAATTTGTTGAGTCATGAACTTATCCTGTTGGAAGCCCTGTGTAGCGCAAGATAGAAATATCTAGCTACTTCTTGCTCATCTATATATGTAGCTTTAGTAGAGCAAATGCAGAATAGTTATGGAAAAATAAAACCCATGCAGAACATTCTGTGAATACAAATAATGATGATTATTCATGGTCTCAATTTGCCTAGTTAGATAGGATATGGATTAACTGGATAATATGTGAAAGAATCCAGGACTTTTTTTCACAGCGTTGGTCTATCTTGCTCTAGGATGTGAAATAATGTATTGCATGGAAACCTCAGAATTGTCCATCTGTGGATAGACTTGCCTTGATTACATGTGTGTGGTTGTTTGAAGGTGAATAAGCCTTGTCCCAGTCCCTGTATCCCACCTCTGTTGTAATTAACACTGGACCAGAAAAATAAATGTCTAACTCGAGCCTGGCTACACTAGAAAGATTTGCTGTCATGTGGTCTATTGATTGAAGGTTTTGTGGCTTCATACACAAAGTGAAATGTTAGTGGGTGAGTACCACCTCATATGGTGGGGGTAACCTCTTGTCTGATGTATGACAACCTCATAGTACCATCCAAGGCCAGCCAGAGATCCCCTCTTGATGCCACCCATTCCCACATTAAGGCAAGAGCTGGCAAATTCCTCTTTTGTGGGACTGGAAAGTGTAAGACTGAACAGTGAGAATGGAAGAGGTAGCAAGATTGTTTTAACTGCCAGGAAGAAAGTAAAGCTCTGAATCTGTAATAAAACTGAAAGTCTGATGCAGATCATGTGAGTTAGGGAGGACAGAAATAACCATGAACTTGGGTGACTGTGAGTCAGATTTACTGGTAATCCCCTCCTTATTCTAGGCATGCTTTTAAACAACTGACCCAAGACATCAGGCATCTTGGACACAGCTGATCATTTTAGCCAAGGAAGTAACCCTCTAAATCTCTTATGATGGAATGTGTTTATCCTTTTGTACAGGGATGGAGAGGATTTACTCTGGTGGGCTGCTGTAAGTAGCAATTTGAAAGAGGAGTTTTCTTTTTTCTCTCTGTTTGGAGGCAAAAGGGAACAGCACATTTAAATGAAGGTTGACAACCCATTAGCCAAGACCTGGTAGTCCATTTTATTAAAATGGTAGGACAGAGCAGTCCAGGAGAAAATACTGAATCTAGGCTTAATGTCAAAGCTTTGAACAGAGATAAACAGTAAAGAGAATCAGAAGCCTGGAAAGATGCAGTTTCTCTCTTCGATTGCAAGCACATCTGCTTGAGCAAGGGTGGCCAAAGACACAAATATATCTGATATGTTTCCAGTTAGTTTAGGCAGTGCAGTGTTCCTTCTAGCTTTTCTCTTTCTGTCTTCTCGTTCAGTTTGGAATTCATATATGGAATATTAATTTTTGCTCAGGAGATGGTAAAAAGGGAGACTGAGGGGGGTAGTTGTTATCTGAAGAGCTTTGCAGCCTAGGTGTAATAGAAACAGCACCAGCTGGGAAAATAGAGGGAAAATAATGTTGCAGTTAATGCTTAGCAGGTCAAATCCAGGGGTTTACTCGTACATGGAACCCTTTCTGTTGTAAGGTATTTCAGGGACATCATGGTTAAGGACAAGTGTAGAAGAAACTTAAAAGAATGTATTTTGCAGGAGCTCATGGGAGTTTCTTTAAAGTAAAGGAATGGTACTAAGACGAAGGGTTCCTGCACCTAATGTGTGAGCAGAGGTAGCACGTGGTGAAGGACAAGTGACAGAGAAGACAAGAAGGAAGAAAAAAGCAAATCTTGTCGCTGGTCATATAAGTTAGGAAGAAATAGGGAGAAATTGAAGGAAGTGAAGAGTAACTAGAAAGGAGTTGTGAAAAGACATGTGAGACCCCAGGGTAGGGAAGCCTGAAGAGGGCATGCATGTGGAAGCAGCAGATGTAGAGAATAAGGAAAAACAGGCACTATGGCCAAGTAATGGAGGGCAAAACAGCTTGGTGTGCCCACAGGGAATCTCCAGGACTCCCCACAGCCAGGCACTGCTGTTGCAAAGTACCTGTTGTCTTGCTGCCTGTTGCCATTCTGAAAACGTGCTGTTGCTTTCAGCAGCTCTTGGGGAAACTCACACAACTAAACGTGATATGATTTATCCCTTTCCATAATATGAAGCAAAGAAGTGTATAAAGATGCAGGAAGGTTTCAGATGAACTCCTGCTATTAAAAGCCCTTTCTTAACAGCCAGGACACCAAATAAATGCTGTGTATACACTGAATTTAATGCACACATGCAGTCACCAACCTCAGGGTTCTGAGCAGTCTGATCTATTAGTAAATCTGTTCTGCATGCTCCATGCAGAGTCGGATGTTAAAAATGAGAACTGCGGTAACTGTTTTGTGCCCCTATTTACTGTGGCCTTTTGCTGCTCAGAGATTGCAATTTCCTTTTGCTTGAAGCTACATACAGTGAAAATTGGAGTTTATCCCCAATGCTTTCAGATTTGATTGCCTTCTTTGTAGGTTAAAATTCAGCCAGCTGTTGAAGCAGGGGCTTTTGCTAAACCATCAACTGTGCTATTACATGCTTTTGGGAAAGTTGCAGCACAGGGGAAAAGAGAGTGCAAGAAGTATCCTATGGAATTATGCTCTTAAATTTGTATTGAGAATCAGTTACAGTGATACCATTTTGCAGACTTGTTACCATTACAGATTTATGTGATGTTATCTTCTAGTTTCATTATATATTTTATCAGAAGAAAAAACCCTGCCCTCAAACCCAAAACAGGCTTCCCTGCCAAAACCCCATCAAACCAACCCACATGCCACCCAAACCTGCATTGGAACTTTAACTTTGTAAAAACTGGAAAGACATAGTTACGAACTATTCCTTCAGATTCCTCTCTTATATTGCTTTCCTTTTTTCATCGTTTTTACGTCTACTAATATTGCTTTTTTGTTTTCTTCTGAGCAGCCTTGTTTGGCAGATACATAAGTAAAGATGTATTCAAAACAACAATAAATACTATTATGCTGCTGTATATGACCTGGGATCTTCCACCAGATGGGTGTATATTCGTAAAGCAAGAACAAAACTATTCTTGTTTAATCCAATACCTTAAAAAGCCCCAGTATGAACATGGCAACCAAAGCATAGGTTAAGAGTTCTTGTCTGCCTCTCCTGTTGAAAGATTTCATCTCTCTGTGTGTCTGTCTTGTGTGTCCCTCTTGTGTGCCCTGGGTAACTGCAGCCTGAGGGGTGAAAGAATGGATAGAGCTTCCACACGGAAAGGAAAAAATCAAACCAGCTTTGGATGTTTGCTGATGGAAGTGAAGTTTCTGTGGAAATGGAAGTAAGGGAGTGTCTCAGATCAGCTGATATGCAAAGTTTGGGTTTCCCAGTGGACAGACAGCCATGTGGCAGAACCTACCAGACCAGCACAGTTGGTAAGGACACGTGGTGTCAGCAGAGAGGCTGGCCCTGAATGGTCATGCAAAATTGATTTGTGCTCTTACTCTTGGAGATGGGTCCCCCTGAGCCAAGGCTGATGCACACTGGCAGGGAGTGATGCATAGGCAACTTGTTCTGTGCTGCATATCTGTTGTGACAGAAAATAAATTACTTGTTCTCTGCTCTTGTCAGGCTAATGCTTTCCGTGGGCACCAGAGAGAAGGGGGGATAAAAAAGGAGAACCACAATTAAAAAAAAGTGACCAGATATGTGTCATTTCTGACACTGTCACAGTAAGGTTAGTGTCTGAGTAGCTTAAGCCACCTAGAAATGAAAAGTCAGGTACAGAAACTTGAGCTAAATTTATCACCTCAAGTGATGGTAAGAACCAGAACCTGTCTAGCAAGTTACACTGTCTCCTTCCTTTATGGGGATAAATTAACTGCATTATAGGCCACATAAATTGCTTTTATACCACACAGATTTGTAAGGGCTGTATATCAGGAAGAACTGTCGTCTCTGCTAATGACAAAGTTGCTTTGGTCTTTCCAGAGCTTGACATATTGAAGCATAATCCAGCTATTTCTTTGTTCTTTCTCCAGCATTGCCATCTTGTCCTTGATTATTTTGTTTGTCCAGTGACTGCATTTTCTGCATCCTGTCTTCTTGCTTCCTTTCTAAGTGAGGACAGAATGACAGTGAGTCTTGATGCATGGCATATTTGACAGGGGTTCTTTTAATCCCATTGCTGAAATATCTGTACAACTGTGTAACACTGAATTTGTCTACTAAAATGTTTCTTGAGGACTGAAAGGGAGTCAGGTTGGTCTGGAGGAGGGAGAAGAGGAAGGTAAGACTAGACTGGGCTCTCATTTGCTTGCATGTGAACCTGCAAACTTCTTTGCTGCATCCTCTGCCTTTTCTTTTGGGCCACTTAGACCAGCAGACTTCCTTGTGTCATCTTTTACTTCTGAGACAAAGGTCAGACACTAGTCCAGCCTCACTGTACTTGAAAGGGGTATCAGAACCCTATTTAATGCCCTGAATGCTAAGAAGTGGGCTTCCTGCTCTGAGGCTTGTGGGTCAGGCCCTTCTGCACTGTGTGTGCGATGTACTTTGGTTTTTCTTAGGGCACTGTCCCATGATAGATAATACTGAAATACTTGTTCCTGCCATGTTCTTAGGGCACAAACCCAGACTGGATTTGATTCTCACTCATGCTGACTACTGTTGTCTTGCTTCGCACTCTCAGCTTTTACTTAACTGGTTCTGTTCTTTGTCCCATCCCAGAGGTGTGTTCATCTTTTCTTCTAAGGGAAGCCGTTATCTCCTAAAAGTTAAAAGTTATCTCCTACTCTCCTTCTGCACAGCAATCCTGACAACATTACATTCTCTGGCCTGACCAAAAATACACAAACATTTACTCCAGCTTTCCCCCTGCCCTAACTTGTTCTCACTCTTGTCAGTCTCTCCTTCAGAAACTCAACTCCACAGTGCACTGATGATAGTCTTGTAGAGTGTTTCCAGGAAGAAAATCCTCCGCTGCTTCAATGAGCAGGATTATATGTAGTCTGTAAGATGCAAAAAGTAATTTTGCACTCAGGGCAAGTAGGGCCTCAGCAGTAGCTCTGTGGCCAGTCTAAGTTCACTTAAAGAAAAATAAAGATAATTTTAAAAGACTCTTTCAGAGAAAAATGGAAATACTCAAACACAGGTAACCTGGCTTACAAGGAAAACTTGAGTGAATGGGAATTGTTCAGCTAAAGAAGAGGAAACTGAAAATGGATGATAAAATGAATGTAAAACACAGGTGTTTAAGGTAAATAGAGTTTTGGGGTTCTTTTTACTTTATCTATGAAGTATTGGATGAGCAATCATATGCTCAAAATACAGCAGAACAGAGAAAGTTAATTCATATGAAAAAGTTTATAGTGAGTAAAGCCTGGTATAGCTCCCTGGGAGCTGTCCTTTCTTGTATCAGAGATCATTAAAAACAGACCTGGCAAATATCTCTTGGGAATGATACAGAGGAACTACATCCTGCCTGGGGAATGGAGGTTGGTTAGACAACATCTCCAGAGCTCTTTAATTCAAACCTGAATGATCCTCCCCGTTTGTCACTGGTTGCAGCAGTGGCAGCAGGTTTTGGTTCTAGTTGCATCTCTCTGTGAGTGTCAATAAAATCTTGATTTGCAAGAATCTTTGAGCAGCTTGACCCCTCCTTCAGTCCTGTTAAACAACAAGAACTCTGATAAAACTGCATGCAGGCTTTTGAGACAGAAATACCATATATTTCTGTCAGATAAGGGCTGGTATCATTTTCATGGGTTTTCTTTGGGGAAAGGTACGAGCACTTTCTGATTGCTATACATATAGGTACAAGTTTTCAGTCTTTTCCTGGAAAATAGGAAGCACTTCAAAACTGGGTCCCTCTAAGCCACTGTATCTAAAGCAAGTAATTGTATTTTTGCACTTTTCCCTGTGAAAAAATAACTTCTGTGGGATAACACTGCAGCTGTGGTGATTACATCTTTACTTCAGACTGTGGGAAGAATGATAAGATAAACAAGTGTAAGTAGGCTGTGCAGGAAAAGCTGCAGTGAGGATTGGACTAAGCTCTGTATGGCAGGGGGAATAATGGAGACTGCTCTTGTGTGGAGGTAGGAGGCAGCAGGGCCTGTGTGGGGGCAGAGGCAAGACTGAATTTCCAGCTGGGTAGGAGAGCTGAGCTGTGTCGGCACAGAAGGGGCTGGGACAGCAGTGAGGGACTTCAGCCTGACTGGAGATGGAGTCAGATGGGGCTCTGATTTCTGTCTTCCCAGTGGTGCTTGCTTCTGTGTAGCATAGGGTAGTTCCTAGATGTCCACTGGATCTCCTGGTATTTCCACTTTGATGGGGGAGTGGTAACCTAGTCCAGGCTTGGAGGTCAACTCACCTTACCACCTGGGAGCTGGGGCAACTAAAAGGGACTTAACTTGTCTGAACTGTGACAGCTTGTGGCTGTTGCAGGTNAGGCAAGTAAAAAGGAGTTACCTGCAACAGCCACAAGCTATCACAGTTCAGACAAGTTAACTCTCTAAGCTGCTTAACTCAGTTCTGCTCAGGTGTCTGTTGCCAAAGCTTACTCCTGACATTCAACTGTGATGAAGCTGGAACAGTGACAGTGCACTGTGAATTTCTCCGTTCTTTGTCAGTTCTGCTCGTTTTTGGCATACTCTGCCATCTCTCCTCCATCTGAAGCTGTAGTTGCACAATGTCCAGGTTGTGTTACTGTTCTCTGATGTTCTTGTGAAGTCAGCCAGTCCCTGCAGCCCCAACGGGCTGGGCACCCAGCAGCTTTGTGCAGGATGGCAGAACTAGCTGGCAGCAGACTGGGGCTGCACCTCAGGTGTTCATTTAAAAGATGATTGAAAACAACTGTAAGAAATCAGATATGGGCAAGACACAGCAAACTTCACATTGTCCTTCTAGTAATAGCTTTTAGAAACTGCATTAAATTGTCAATGCAACATATTTTCTTTATACTTATGTTTGAAGTGTCAGACTCTCCATCTTTAGTTGCTACATTCCTTAGGAGGAGCCCCAGAATAATCTTAAATTGTGTACATCTTGATGACTTTTAAGTGCACAGTAACAAAGAAAACCAAAGTTCAGTCTGAACACAGAACTCTCTCCTGACATGGTGCCTGCATTAGGCAGCCACTTTTTGGGCTCTGTAAATGCAAGGTACACAGACAAATCTGTGTGTTCTCCAGATTGCAGGACTTCCATAGAGGAGGCAAGTTGCAATAGAGGGAATGTGGAAACCAGTTCTATGTTCTAAAGAGACAGCTTGTTGTATCCAGTGTGTTTTGACAGGTAGGTGCTATCTCAGCCAGTCCTGGATGTCGCCAGGAGACACTTCAGGTATAATTAGGGGTTGCAGTTCAAAGTTGGCTTTGAAAGTTCATTTGTTCTGCTGCTATGGCAGATGGGCTTTGAGTCACAAAGACATTGCCAAGGTCTGTACTCTCTGTCCATGCATCTCCATAAGACATTGCCTGTTTGACCATGAAGCTTGCAATGGTTGGACATCCATCTAGCTACCTCCAGGGCTGGTTCTTGCCACATGATCCATGACTATGCTCAGTCGATAGCAAAGAATATTATGCTCTTGTAATGAACAAGATGGTTGTTTTCAAGAAAGCCCTGAGGTGATAGATCTTACACACCTTAATTGAGCAGCAGGAGATCTTTACTTTCTAGGCATGATGCAAAAAACACTTGTGTAGCAGTAAAAGAATGATGGTCTTGTGGGTGGTAAGATTTTTGATTCACAGTCTGGCTAAGTTTGTTGTCTGGCAGATTTGGTGCCAATAAACTGGTGAAAATGTGGCCTTGAAATAGGTAAGGATGAGCCTTTTGTCTTACACACATCTCTCCGTGAATCATGCCTGTGCACAGATGTCCAGATACTCCTGCTTACTCAATAAATGCACTCTGCAAAGCCTTGTTTATTGCACACCTTTAGCAGATTGAATTCCAGAAGCCCTTGAAAACTGTAGGATTGAATGTGATATGGGCCAGCAGGGAGAGAGAGGCATAGACTATATGTGATAAGAGATAGTGTTTCCAAGGGTTTCTTTTCCCTTGCTTTTTAACAATTTGTTTGCTTACAGGAAAACAAATTGAGTGATCTGAAATTAAATTTGCATCTGCTTGATGGAATGAGGAAACTGCTTTATTTATGTTTTCCAGATTAAGTGAATGGGGTTTTTTTTTGTTCACTTTGCTTTTATGTTTCAAAGACATGTTCCTGTTTAAATTTGGGTGAACTTGGTTCTGAAATACAATTCTGAAATAGAAAAATCAAGCTCCATAAACAACCATTGTGGAGGCCAGATAGCCTTATCAACTACTCTTTAGCATTGACTTTATCAAACCTTTTAAAACAGTCTTGCTCTCAGTCTTTCCAATTGAAGAGTTTATTAGGTTGGGCTGAAAAAAGGACCATTTCTGTACCAGACCTAGGAAGAACATCAGAATCTGGGGGTTTGGGGTACAGTGCAGATTTTCTGCTGCATCTGACTTTGCAGAGGAAGTGCTCCCAGCATGACCTTGGCTGCTTTGGGTGGTACTGCTGGGATGGTGCTGCTCTGCCCTGTGGGGTTGCCATATGTGGAGAGGATGTGTAGAGGAGGCTCCACATGAAGCTCTGTGGATTCTGACAGTCCATTTCCATCTGCCCCAAGCTGTGTTATGACCCATTAGACTCTCTCCAGAAGGGGGTTTCCACAACAGACTGTACATTTTGATTTACTGTGACTTCTCTTTTTTTTTTTCTTTCTACACAAGGAATAGCAGCAGAAGATTTTTTTTTACAGTGATGAACTATCTCAAGCAAGGTAGGAAAGTGTGTTATGGGATAGACACAGGGTCCTGTGGCTTTACTGTTGTGTGTGGTTCCCATATGGATCAATGGTGTTTCTATCTGAAGGCAGCAGAACTCAGCTGTAGAGTGATTTAGACTGGGTTTGCAGGGGGAGGCTCTGCAGATTTTTGGTCCAGCTCATGTTCAGATCAGCTTCAAAGGCTGAAGCTGTGATGTTAGATAAAGCTGCTCAGAGCCTTGTCCAGTCAAGTTCTGGATTCCTCCAAGTACAGATACCCCAGCCTCCCTGGGCCCTTGATTTAGTGGTGAATCAGCTTAATTGTGAAGGACTTTTTCTTCTCCTTTCTACCTTGCTGGAAATTCCTTGATGCAATTGCCTGCCAAGAAGGTTAGTCCTTGTTTGAAAGACTTGATACCCTTTTTTGTGATGATGACTCATAAGTCTGGGGAGATCATAGATAAGGAAAGTAAAATAATGCATCTCTGAGCTATTACTGTTCCTGAACAGGGCCAGCAGCTTTCAGTTTGAAGGCTGCACAGTGAAAGTAAGATTAATTTTCTGCTCATCTCCCTGTTTCATTAAATTCCTGGTCTCAGCAACAGATTCATTCTGGACTATTTTCTGTTCTTGTTGCCATCTTTGTCACTGGAATGGGATATCAGCATGTTAATGCCTCATATAACCTGTGAATGATGGTAGAGCACAGTCGCTCTTTGACATTTTCAATGCCCTGTAATTTCATTATCTGGTCTTTCTTCCCTTCCCCTGCAGTGTAGTGTGTCTGACATGGTGATTGCCACTTCTAATGTCTTTTTCTGGTACTACTTCCAAAGATTTTCCTCTGTCATTATGGGTGCTTTGCCTTTCTTAAAAGGAACTTTATCTTGCATCCTCAAACTGTATTATTTTTCTTGTGGCAGAAATAATAAATTGCTGCTTCTTTGCAATTTTCATCCTGAAGGATTTTATAGAACCATGTCAGATACATAAGCATCACTCTTCACTGTAACCTGGTCACTTTTCTGAGTGGAATAGGGGAGGTCTGTGTTTAAAAAGTGTGTCCTCATTCAGCTATGGAGGAGAGAGATGCCGTGTGTCTGACATGCTCTTGGTCTTCCACTTCAGACAATCATCTTGGCATTTCTCAGATCCCTCCTTATTGCAAGTCTGGAGGACAGTGGCAGTGCCCTTGACTTTTCTTTTCCTGTGGTCCTATGGTATATTAAATTTCTTTTTTTGGTGGGGTATTGCTTTGTTTTGAATTTTGTGGTTAAGGTCTGAGGTTTGTTCAGAGAAGCTGAGAAATGTCTTGGGGAAATTTGCACAATTTGGGGACACATAAGGTGCTGTGGATTCCTCCACACAAAATGTCCCTTATAGTTCCACCTTATGTAACAAGCTCATGGAGTGAGTGTATGCAGGTGACGGGTTGAAATCCTGCTTGTGGATGTCTCCATATATATCAAAGATAGTAGACTTTAGGGCTCCTTTTAGGAAAAAGGTTGGGGTACCCATTAAATGCTTATACTAAGCCAGAAGAACGTGACCACTCATTAGCAATGCCTCACTTAACAGCAGGGCATTTTGTAGTGTGTAAGAGTCTGCAAATCTTGTAATTCCCTTCTTTCCTCCCTCCCAGGTACACCTGAGCTCTTCTGATACATACATATATTAATTCTCTGTTAATTCTGGACTTTCCATGGGACTGAAGCAGTGTGTGGAGACTTACTGAGCAGTGGAAATACAGCCTGGTATTTAGAGCAAGGATGGACACTGCTTGCAAGAAGGACATTTACCTAGACCCAGCCTTGTGTCAGAGCCCCTGCTCTAGTACAGGACACAGTGAGGTTCTGTATTTTGTAACAGAACTGCCACATGTCCCTGTTGAGAGCTGACACAGAGGAGCTGGGTAGGAGGAGAGCTGTTTGTGAAGGCTGTTAGCCAGGGAAGGTCAGTCTCCCAGCTCTTCCCTCTCTCTATTGACTAGAAAGGAATCCAATCCTGGGAAGGAGACCAGACTTCTTGGACTAGCTCTAAACCTTTTAAAGGAGGAAACATTTAAATTTAATGTCTAGAAGAAGCTTTATGGAACTGACTTTTCAGCCATGCTGAGTAATCCTGCTAAAGAGGCTACAGCTTTAAATCTGCTTTGGACAGAATATTAGCAAGTATCCCATAAGAAACAATCCTGTTTTTTCTGGATGAGCTAATAGGCTTCTTGCATCTCTAATTTCTATTGTGCTGCGAAGATGTGGATGATTGTTATTAAAGGCTGTGAGAAGCAACTGGTCAGCTCATTTCCAAACTGCTGTGATTCAGGGGTGTTGTGCATGGGCTGCAGTTTGCTTAACATTGCAATCCATGTATTCTAAATAGTGTTTGTAGAGCTTGGCCAATAAAGTTACAGGTTTATCATGTAAGTGCAGAACTCGTTCAATCAAGAATGCCACCTGTGCTGCGAATGCAAAGCTGTTCTCCAGCAGTGCCTCTTGATGTCAGAGTGTGTGAATCAAATTGGTTTTATTTTCCTTCATGTTTGAATGTAAATACAGTATTCTTGAATGAAAAGGGCTCATGGCATCTACAAGTAGTTGCAATAGCTGTTCAAGAGTGCTCTGTGCAATTCTGACTGTGGCATTGCTAATCTGAGGCATCAAAAACAGCCTGAGATAATTTATTGTCTTCTTTCTTGGCAGGGAGAGGAGGGAAAATAATGCAATGGAAATAATTCAAAATCATTATGTATATCTATAAATTAT